>JAUMHH010013674.1:0-25407 GCA_032359455.1 Chlamys rubida
TCAGGTATATGTCGATAACAGAAGGACTATTACCTCAGTCAGGTATATGTCGATAACAGAAGGACTATTACCTCAGTTAGGTATATGTCGATAACAGAAGGATTGTTAACTCAGTCAGGTACATATAGATAACAGAAGGAGTGTTAACTCAGTCAGGTATATGTCGATAACAGAAGGATTGTTAGCTCAGTCAGGTATATGTCGATAACAGACGGAGTGTTACCTCAGTCAGGTATATGTCGATAACAGAAGGAGTGTTAACTCAGTCAGGTATATGTCGATAACAGAAGGATTGTTAACTCAGTCAGGTATATGTCGATAACATAAGGATTGTTAACTCAGTCAGGTATATGTCGATAACAGAAGGATTGTTAGCTCAGTCAGATATATGTCGATAACAGAAGGACTATTACCTCAGTCAGGTATATGTCGATAACAGAAGGATTGTTAACTCAGTCAGGTATATGTCGATAACAGAAGGACTATTACCTCAGTCAGGTATATGTCGATAACAGAAGGAGTGTTAACCGAGGTATATATCGATTAAAACAGATTTTTAGCTCATTAAGATATAAACACAGGTAAAGATCTAGCACGACTAAACATATACATGTATCCACTGAGAGGTAACCTGTGATGGAGATAGAGAATCTAAAGTAAACTGTGCTTAATGTAAAATAAAAACGTAAATGTTTGGTGACTGGAGCGTGACCACAGATATGACTAATTGTGTGTTACCTTAAAAACACTTAGCTGTCAAAGACGTCATAGGCAATTTATTTAAAAGGTATTTCACCTCCTACGATATCACGTCGTCAACAAAAATCATACAAAATAATTCATACGAAATTTACATGCATTCAGAAATAACCGGAAACAATGCAGTTATTTGGTCTGTGTAACAGAGCACAGCGCCATAGGAGTAGACACAAAACACATATTGGATCACCCTGTGGCAGATGACGTCACACTTAGACATTCAAGTTTTGGTTATTATACGGTATAGCTTAAACGTGATCGGTCTGTTTCATTTATTATCAGAAAAAGTTTTTATATTATAGTACATTCAAAAGTCGGGTCCAATGCATGTTAATATTAATATTATGAATTTATGAATATAACCAACGTGCGTTTCCCTCTAAGAGAAGACTTTTACAAAGTCAAAAACGTTTTATAATCTTGAAAATCCAGTCTCAACTACAACATAAACTCACCTACACGCATATGTTTCTGTACCATGCATCATACATAGAACACTCCCGACTTCACTATTTCATACACTTAACC
This sequence comes from Chlamys rubida, assembly GCA_032359455.1. Lineage (NCBI taxonomy): Eukaryota > Metazoa > Mollusca > Bivalvia > Pectinida > Pectinidae > Chlamys > Chlamys rubida. Next base: position 1,288 of record JAUMHH010013674.1, read on the forward strand.
TGTATCATACATCAGTCAATATATACACCTGTACCATACATCAGTCACAATTATTATACCACCTATACTAGTATATACCTGTACCATACATCAGTCACAATATATACCCACCTATACTAGTATATACCTGTACCATACATCAGTCACAATATATACCCACCTATACTAGTATATACCTGTATCATACATCAGTCACAATATATACCCACCTATACTAGTATATACCTGTATCATACATCAGTCACAATTGTTATACCACATATACTAGTATATACCTGTACAATGCACCAGTCACAATATACCTAGCCTACAACAGTATTTAGTAGCATGCGTCAGTAACACCATAACTCAAACTACATTACAGTATACCTGTACTGTGTATAACTCACTATGTAATCTACTAACACAAGTATATAGCTGTAGCATGCATCAGTGACGAGATCTACCGACCGACACTTCATACCTGTAAAATGCTTCATTCTCAACATAAAACCACCCAAATTCTGATACATTAAGCGTCTGTCATAACCTACACCCACCTACGCTGTTAGACAGCATGCATCACTCACACCTGTAACATGCCTTTAACTAATAAAGGGACGCTTAACTACATAATTTATATGAGTGACGTCATAGGTCAAACGAAGGAATAAAACAACCTAAATTACGGTAGATATATTTAAAACAACCTTCTTAAGATATCCTTAGTAACCAAGAGTGAAATTGTCATCTCCATGTATAATTCTTATCATTTTTCGCAAACTTGCATTCCAAGTTTTGTGAGAGATGTAATATTAAAATTTACGTGTAATCTGATGTTATCATTCATGGTTCCCACCCGCAACACATTGCAGATTGGACACACACAAGTTTTGAATGTTTATTCACCCATACCACCGCTTTTACTTCCCCTCCCCTAATTCCCACTTCATTTCCCCTTCCACACTCCACACTTTGCCCACACAAATCCCATCCACTTCCCTCTCACACACCATTTTGTCAACACAACGCCGTTCTCTTTCCCTACCATAATCCACTAACACAACGCCATTCTCTTTCCCTCCCCTACTCCACCAACACAACGCCGTTCTCTTTCCCTCCCCTACTCCACCAACACAACGCCGTTCTCTTTCACTCCCCTACTCCACCAACACAACGCCGTTCTCTTTCCCTCACTTACTCCACATTCTGCCAAAATAAATTAGAACAATATTGTACAAACAAAATTATGAACATTAAATATTTTGTGTATTAGACAGTTTTACAATAAATATCACAAATATCAAATAAAATGTACAAGATTTCCCTTCTTTTTATCAAAACTGTTTCTAGGGACACTAACACGTTACGGACGGTTGCATACAGCATATTGATTGTCAAAGCACGCTATTCAACACACTCGGTCATAAATATGATTGTCGTGCTCTGTAGACTGAAAGATGTCATATTTACAATAAAAGGCCTGTTTTATCAATTTATATATGAAATTGTAACCAAATATCATGCACATTGCTGGACAAAAACGAAAAAAACCTTTTAACATAACATAATAAAGTGAGCGAAAAAATCGTTGTTTATGAAAACACATTCATTCGTATCACAGATAAAACCCAAAACACTAACAGAGAGATTTGTTTTTGAAACATGTTTGAAGGAGGCACGGTAGTCTAGTGGTAGGACGCCGGGCTCGTGATCGAAGGGTTGCGGGTTCGAGTCACGGCACGGCACTGTGTTGTATCTTTGAACAAGATACTTTACTCTACTTGTTCCAGTCTACTCAGCTGTACATGAGTACGTGGTTAGGCAGTGCTAGAAGCGTTGAATGCTATAGCTGTGAGTGCCGAAATGGCAGCACCGGCTGTATGCTCCCCAAGGAGTTGAGTCATACTTCACTAAATTGTCACAAAATGAGTCAACTTAACTAAATTGTCACAAAATGAGTCAACCAATCATTATCAAAATAACTTACTCAGTTTAAAACATCTGCACAATAAATTTCTAAGAGGAAGAGATAAAAGATGTTAATTTTTATTTTAGCACAAAGTACATTTAAGTTCTGTCAACCAAATTGTACCACTTTTTTATCCTTATATATGAAGATCATTTATAATAAAAGTACACAAACTTTGAAAAATGATGAGCTAGCATCGTTAAATGTTTATGCGGCGTACGCATAATTACACAGCGGCCCTATGAAGTTCCGCGTTACAAATTCTGTGCCACAGGGGCCAACATATGTTTTCTGTTACGAAGTCAGTCATTGGCCTATTTGCTAAAAAGTCTTAATCACGTATAATGTTATCAACCATTACGCATTATAACCGATAATCGCAAAAAGAATTAAGTTGAGTCACACATATCTTCAGATCCATTTCTAGATGTCAAACACCTGTCTAAAATAATTTATATCAAAGAAGAGATATATCTATCTTTATCATGACGTTTGACAAGGATTTTTACACAAAAGCTAGATATCTAACATATTGAACACATTATTCAAGCAAAAAATACCCGTATATTCTCTCTCTCAGTTTCTCCGTTTTCCTTTCAGTCTATCTCTCTTTTAATTCATGCTTCATTCTTTGGTCTTTCCTCTTCGCTGTTTTCCGTACTTTAGCACTTATTTACGCACTGCCCTTGAAGGTCACACAAATTGTCTTGTTCCTGATGTTGGCAGTGATCACTACTAGATGTGAACGTAACCATGGGTTCTTCCTCGTCGAATTCGGAATGTGAGATTCTACTTATGTCCCCATTGTGGCCGTTATTAAGCAGACATTGCGAAACTTTGCTGCACACTTTTTGGTTGCTATTTCTGTCTTTGTGACTATGGCCGTTGAGATGTTGGTGGGAGTCCTTCGATTCACCAGAATTTGAGTTCGATACAGCCGACTCTCGCCGTGTACGAGACATGAACGATGTTATCGTATTTGACTTCCGGTTTATACTCTCACCCCCTGAATGAGAAAGTCTGTATCTTCTCCACTTCTTCCGAATTTCCGATTGAACCTGAAATAACAAATGGACACGTACTAATTAAAACATCAACACTTGCTTCTTTTCATTTGAATTTGAACGATAATTGACGGGATATTTAAGTGGAAAATATATTTTCTAATTTAAACTTTAAAGAATAACTTAGACATAACTGGAAATGTAAGCCGTACTTAAAGGAATGTAAATATAATAAACTATTAGACTTAAGTCAGCTTAATAGAGACTTTTAAAAAAAAATTGAATGAAAGAGTAAATCTACATCTGTTATAATCGTTCCCTTTCGGAACCTTGTTTTTTTCTATATGGAGTAAGCTCCCTTCTTCATAGATAAAAAAAAAAAATCAAAAAAACCTCTGGTTACTTCCCCTGTCAGGGTATTCATCTCTAATTTTGTTGTAAGAATTACTCGATAGCAACATTTACATTACAGGAGTTGTAATAAATGGGTCCTGAATTCTATCTCTGTTTTTTAAAAAAATTATTAATTAATGCTTTGTTGAATCACAATTTATAATTTTCTGTTGAAATGACTTAAAAAAACTATTTCATAAAAGTGACAAAGTAATAAGTATTTTTCAATTTTGTGATTGATAAGTCCCTTTAAAAGTTACACCTACAGAATGGTTTGATTTTTTAGAATTCAAAAAAATATTAATACAGCGTCCAAAATATATATATGCATATATTACCTCTCCGTTTAAGAAGCAAAACAGCAAAGTCACAAATAGACCCTGTGGAAAAAAATCATCAACATGTTTTACAGTTTAAAATATAATTAACCTATGATGCTTGCATACTACGAAAAAATCGCCATTTTATCAGTGATGGTTGACGTTATTACATGTATCTAGCTTGATGAATCATTATTCATTAGAATGTATTATTTTGTGGCTACTGTCGAAGCTGTGTTTAGAGATCTCCCATAGATATACAGTACAAAAATAGTTTAGAACGGACTGTGTATTTTTTCTATTTTCATTTCAAGTTTCTTCTCCATGATAACTCATACCAATGGAATGCAGATACTCGTTTGCATATTCCTAGAATTGAGTTTATATTTATGAAATACCTTTTGCTTATAATTTTATGGAAAAAGTTCCATGAAGAACTTGATGCGCAATGACAAAAGAAGATTATGCTTATATCGTCCGATTATAAACTCAGTTAGCAGTATAGATATACGATTGACTTGCCTGGAAAGAGTTAAAGAACATCTCAAAATAGAGTTTGACGAGCTCTGCCATCTCACTGACATCTTCCGGAAGTCCCACGAATATAATGTAATGGACACCAAACAGAGGGATCAGCACCAAGGTCGACTTCGCCAGTTTCCTGAGGGTCAATATCAAACTATGTTACCAAACATGCATGATGATGAAAGCAAAATTAAATCATACCATTTTATAGAAATATTAGTACAAACATGGAAATTTAGAAATGATTTCGAATACTGAGTGCTGTAATTGAATAAGAAATGTATAGCATCATCGATGGATTACCCTGTATCTAATTATATAGTGTCAAATTGTCTCCCCTTCTCCACTAGCAATACTTGTAAGCTGTGTAACAGAAACTAGATTTCTTTGTAATCTAGATGATAAAACTACATTTACTTGTACTCTAGATGATAAAACTATATTTACTTGTACTCTAGATGATAGAAACGATATTCATGTGTACGCTAGATGATGCAACTAACTTTAGATGTACTCTAGGCGACATAAACTAGCTTTACTTGTAATTTAGATGATAAAACTAGCTTTACTTATACTCTAGACGATAGAAACTAGCTTTTGTACTCTATAGATGTAAACTTGCTGAACTTGTACTTAAAGAAGCAGAGGAAGCTTCAGGACAGCAAAACAGATTTTCTAATGTTCAACCATATCAAAAAATATTTATTCACCATTCGAACAAATGCAGTAAAAAGCAGTTGTATGAAAAAGTTCATAAAACGTCATATAGTTTGATTTCATTGCGCAGATGAAGTATGAGTCATAGGATAACTTTACCATAAGTATCCCCGCGTATAATTAGAGCTTGCCGCGACCTTTGTTTGTACTTCTCAATTGAATAAGTTGTTAATTTTTAATTTTTGTTTTTCGTCTATACCTCTTTGCTAAACATATTTACTCAATAATAACTGACCAATAAAAGACTTTCTGTCAAAAGTATCCATCATCAATATATAACAACAATTATATTGACATAATTATGGTGTTTAATTTTCAACACATTATCAGTAAAATTTATAGAAAAATATTTTATGGTATTTTGAGAGATGTTGGATATTAACAAATGCAGCGATGCAAGGGAGACAACCCTTTGACTTTAAATTCAAAGAGATACATTTCAAGTTATCTTTTTTTAACCGGGGTCCATTTAACACAACAACTTGCTCACCTGATAGAACTTGAAACAAAGTTTACTTCATGACAAGAATATCGATCAAAAGTTATTTATGATTTGATAATACGACGAATGGTTCTAACGCATTTAGCAAATATATTAACTTTTAAATACCTTGGTTCATACCTGCAATTTACATATATTTTATGATGAAATATTTGTGGATTGCTAGTTCTATTTACAAAATACCTTCTAAAATCTAGATAAGTTTCAAAATTTCTAATAATGTTGACAGCAGCATATCTTCTTTAGAAGACATATTACATGTGATGCGAAACTAATACCATCACCTTATACTACATCCAGGTAAGCAAAAGTGTTGCTGGCATTAAAACCGAAAGAAAATGTTCAGAGAAATGACACTAAACAATAAAACGTGTGCAGGAAATTAAGAACTTAACATTCTCTGGATATAACAGCAGTAAAACAGCAGCAAACAGCATCAAATAGATTAACAGCATCAAATAGATTACCAGCATCAAATGGATTACCAGCATCAAATGGATTAACAGTATCAGAAAAGATAAAAAAGCATAAAAAACAAGAACATGAGAAAGTTGCAATATCCTTCGTAACATGACAATTTGTATTGAAGATATTCTTGTTGCATATATATGACAATATACATATATGCAAATTATATTTTGAATTAGGTTCAATTATGTAACGTAATAAACACAGTTGCAAAAAACTTACAATAATTAACACATATTATTCTTTATAATTTCTTACATTAGTTGTCCGTATATTCATCTAATTTTATATTGTATTAATTCTAAAAGAGGCAACACATAAAATTAGTAAAAAGATACACAGTAACTATTATTACGAGAGACAACATGAACTAAAAAGAGTATGTGCATCATACAAACTACGTTATACTTAGAAATCTGTAAGTGAGTCACCTGCAATTCAATGACATATATTAGTACGTCACGTGTCTGTCAGGGGTCATGCTATGTGTTCAATGTGCAATGGTCGTAATCATGAGAAATATATTAGGAACCTGTCTATGCCATATGTTTCAGATAGGGAAGTTGTTGGGTGATGGAAACAAGAAATATCCGCCAAAGTTTAGTACATGTACTTCAAGTCAATCTTGAAAGTCATAATAGGAGAAATCCAATGTAAAAACGACGTCCCCTTTTTTGCACTGTTCTTGTCGCCGCCATTAGATGAAATTAGATGTAGAATATTGACAGATGGTTGCTGCCACAGAATTTAAAGAAGAAGTTTCGGTTTTTAATATAAAATTGTATGAGTTCTTTGTCTAAGATTAGTATAGACAGATATAAACCCCATATTTTGAAACTGTAATTGCATCACTCAGATTAGGTGTTAGTAAACAAGACAGGCTATCCACATGTTGGTTACATGATGACAGCGTTTTCATTTTTTAACTTTAACCCAACAACATTTGCAACGTTCCAAATCCTTACGACGCTATACTAAATAATATTTGTTTGTTGTGATATTTTGATTGCTTTCTACTTTTCGCGGATTCGAAACTTAATAGGCGTGTTATAAATTGGCTTTTCAGGCATAATAAAAGGTTATAGACAGGAACATTAACTCAAGGTAATCGATTATCAAGTAAATCGAGCGATAATTTTATATCCTAAAAAGATACTCTGTAATGTAGAAACCTGTGTTGTTTGACACTTTATACAGGAACAGACTAGAGTTAAAGAAACATGATAACAACTATCTTTCGTTGAATATTACGATTTAGAGACGACAATTATTATATTCAGAAGTAAAGTTGCAGGAACAGGGTAGATTATACAATATATATATAGCCTGCTCTACAGTCAATTATGCTATCCGCAGGATATCCACACTCGGTAGAATACTAGCATGCACATATAGAATACATCTACATTGATCAGTAACACTAATATATAAGACATGGCAATTACACTGTGTCATGCTGGGATGTCATTACCGATCTGGGCTGTAAATGTTCATACTGTACATTAGGTTTCAACTATCGACAGTTTGGGGTCAGAACTAATTATAGGGTTATATAAACTACCGGTTAGGAATATCAAGGTGTATGACAACATACATATATAGGGGGTTATACGGACAAGATGTTGATATAAATATACATGAATTTGTTTCCTTTATTTGTATATATATATGAATGCAACAATTGAGATTAAGGATATCAATGAAAACATTTCAGAACAAGAGCATATGGAAATATACAAAGGTCATACAAGTTTGTAACAATATCTATAAAATGTTACAAGTTGAAGTCCATTACTAGATAATAAGGATACCTACTTGTACCTGAATTGTCTCGCCTCAAAGGTGTTGAATGCTTTTAGCTTGGTGAACAGTATTCTTATAGTATTAAGGAAGATGACGAAGTTTATCTGAAAGTTGATAAAAGAAAGTCCTGATGTGAATATACAAAAATGATCTTATCTAATACTGACATTGATTAACACATAAGATAACAACTAGACCTAGAGTAAATACAAAACGGACCAACGTATTTATCTATTGACGAATCCTTACAAGTCAGAAGAAGGAAAATCTAGGTATAAATATCCAAAATATATATTCATATATATATATATATATATAAATACAGCGACAGGAACACGTGTGTATAAATCTCTTTATGAGGTTTGGATACAGCAGATTTCAGCATATATTTCATGTATCCCGTGTCAAAGAACTGATTCCAGTTCCGGAATAACAGTCTGCAGAGCAAACCACCATTTTTTTATCGTAAAATAATCACTAGAAAAAACCGACGTAAATAGGCATCGATTTTAACAACGCAATAAGAATAAGTCAAACCAGAAAGCAAACAAAACCCCATCTTTACACTATATTCGCTATATATGCTTTTTATCCAATGAGACTGCTAATGTGCTATGTACACTTTACAAATCTGTACTTTTGCGGGAGTCTATCATCTTTATGTAAAGCGCAAACCTACAAGTTTGCTACACAGGGGAAGTAACTCCTTTATTCAATTCTCGTTTACAAAAGTTGACCGACTATTAATTATTACATTAGTAGCCATATAACTGATCAGGATGATTTCCATTGATGTGGTATAGGGAAACACCATTTGTTTGATATGATCTGACAATTGTATCTATTTGTCTATGTGTTATAAGTGTAATAGCAGCCATGTGACGTAACAGGTAACACAGAATGATGTCATAGATTCCAAGGCAAGGGTGTACCATTTAGGTATTTCGCTAAAGCTCGTTAAGATAATTTTACGAGATGTTAACTCTGTATAGTCCTTTATGATGAAGAAGTATATACGCATTGTATATTGTGATTTTGAGTTTTTTCCCCCCAGCAAAACATAGATCTTGTATAAGTAAAACTTGATAATATCATGTGAAAACAACGTCGTATTTACATCATACTTAACATTTCTGTTAATACTGTTATGTAAAAAGACGTCGTAATTTCGCCTGAGTTACCATGTCTGTTTAAATTGTCACGTTAAATCAGTCTTTATCAGCATTATAGATAGTAATACTGACATTTCAAATAGACATGTTATGTTAGCAAGACGTCGTAATTTCGCAATTGATAGCATGATTGTAATATTGTCATATACAAATGACGTCTCAATTTTATCCTAGTTAGCATGTAACAAAGTAATATGAGTAATTAAGGATTGCACGCTTTGGATGATAAATTTGATGTTAGATTACAATTTTCTATAACAATAAAGAAAATACCACCTATATTAACGCCATATGTTACTTACGACGACAGATGCAACGATTGGACCCCTCATTATCCAGAAATATCCGGCAGTAGGATTGGTATTCCAGCACCTAAGAAGTATAATAGAGAAAATACGTTTCCAAAGAATGACAATAATGACATCTCTACAACAAATTACTTAACAAACAAGACTAATTTAATATCACGATCGTTTATTTTCATAAAATATAAATTTTATTCTTAAATAGAAATATTCCAGCAAATGTTCTCGCTTATATAGTTTAGATGTCACGATTGGTTCGCTAAGTACCAGGATTTCCCCGTCATGTGTAACAATAAACAACCTATCCAAGGTTGTCTACCAGTCAGGCTTAAATCAACGCAGAGGAAATGGAATAATGCCTTTTAGATATAATATCCAAATATGCATTTGCTACACTGATCAAAACTTGTGTGCTACATTTTATGATACTGAAAACTTACAGAATATCCTCTGATGTAGCTCGTACGATAACCCAGGGTACCACGAACAGGAAAGGTGATACTGCAATTACAAAACGCCACAATCTTACGGACTGTACATAGGTACGCTTAAGCACTGCCTTTTACAATGTGTACATATCTCAAAAACACAGTAAAGACCTAGACATTATAGTTATATGGTTTCTTAGACGAAAAACAGGCATAACAATGATATAACAATGCCTTATTTGTATTTTCTCTTGGTAAGTTTGATAGGTTAATATAGCTTGTTTATATACATAGTCTAGCGTCTGAAAAATCAAATGTTAATGTGAAAATGAACATGTGTAAGAAATTCACTGATGTATGCAAATCAACTTGTGTAAGAAATTCACTGATGTATGAAAATCAACTTGTGTAAAAAATTCACTTTTGTATGAAAATAATACTGTGTTTAAACATCTACTCGTGTATGAAATCTAAATGTATGTGAAAATCAACTATATTTCGTAGTTATTGAGGAAAGAAGTCGATCGAAGATTGAAAATATTCCTACAAAAATAATTCCGATATATTCAAGCGAAATTAGCAATTATGTTTTTAAAAGGTACATGTACAGTATTGTTCATAATGTGAATGTTTGTTAATGTTGTGTAAATTCAAATCAAACCGCAAATATGTAAACTGGCGAAAATGAGTAGTACTCACCCCATCCGAATAAAACGAACCAGACGATGCTGCTCCGCTCTGAGAACACGTTTACTGATATGAGGGTGTGGAGATACATGCCTTCAACAAATATCCACATGTAGTTGGTGCCTAGCAGGTAGTGGAATACCGTGAAGAACAGTTTACACTGCCAGTGCTTTACAAAAAAACAGCAATAATCAGGTTAGCATGAATGTACATATTTTCCTTGTTAACAAAACCAAAAACAAAATATGTTAGACAATCTCAAACACGCGGGTAATTTAGCTTTATTTATTTCATAACAACGAAAGGTACAGCGTTATGGAGGCTTTCATGTAAGAGAAAACTGGAGTACATAGAGAATACCAATACGGTTTGGCATGTGACCCAATACCTTTTCACGTCCAAGACATATTGTGAACAACTCAAAGGATATTGAAACTTTTTAAAATAAAAACACCCAGAGAGTTGGAAAATATCTTCCTTTGTTATCTTGAGTTGAAATTCCAAGTTGGCGCATCTCGGACAAATGTTTGACGGGACATTGAGGCATGCCATCATGAATGTTAAAATGATGCATTTCAATCCATATAAACAGATTTAGTATCATAAAAATAAGTAGATATTAAAATGATATTCCATTTCGATTGACTAGGAAAGATCTGTGAATTAATGTTCTGTCTTGGTCTGTCCTATTCAGGGAAGTACTATTTCCATTTGTACTCTGGTAATGAGTTTCGAGAAAATAATTATAAAACCAGTAGATAATGGCCTAAAATAGGCTCTTTTGAAGTATCAAACATTTGTTTAAGATATAATCTGTATGCAATATATCTCGCAATACATTTTACAGAGTAACAGGTGAATTCCAATTCACTTCATCGAAGAATTGTAACGGACATTTTTAAAATTCGATATTGATGCAACAGGAAAAGACTCTAACACATAAAACTCTCCTTTGCTTACAGTCAAAATTAAAACACACCCAGCCCTACTATGAAACTCTTCTATGCTGATATAACTTGCGCAGTAGTTATACAACAGCTGAGCCTAGAAACGTGAGATGGTCATCCCAAGGGAAATACGACGACAAAATAATGTATAACTCCTATGTGACGAATAAAGAGAAATCTTAATCCGACATCAGGATTTTAGCAAGGAGGCTTTTCCAAGTGATGTCCTACAATTCTGACAGGTAATAGTTCTCTGTTTACACAGAAGTAATTTAATTTTGTTTAAACCATACTTTCCTACCGTGAAAGTAGTTGGAATGGCAAAGCAATGTTCCGCGCCATCATCAATGGCGCTTTATACATCAGACACAAATGTGGCTGACACAATCCTGTTCTGATACAGTTTCACTGCATAAAGTAATGATGCAAACCTTTTATGCAATCATGTCGATTCTAGATAAAGACATATGTAACATGTCTGTTCTTTGTTTGGTACATGCAGATTTATCATTTTTATCAGCGAAAAGGGAATTCATCTGTTCGGGATAATGAATGGCTCAAACATCAGATATGTCTGCAATGAAGTTGACAATGCCCATATGTACAGTGGTTGTTGTGACCCTTACCGTTCCCTCCGGTATGAACTGGATTGCGCCAGTGTGCGTGGTTGTGACGTCAGCTCGGAATCCCACCCCTTCTACCAACATGTTCTCCTTCATGAAGGATATGGCCGCCCTCAGCATGAACGACACGAACATATTAACGTGGATGGTATTTCTGGGGCACCGTAGTTTTCTGAAATGGAATATTCGTCTTCATGTTCTCAAAATTTATGTTTCTGTAAATTGTTAATGACAATTATATGGGACAAAAGAATCAAATTAACAATGTAAGTTTCTTTGCACTTAGTTTCAGACAATTTGTTAAATTATCTAGCATGAAACATGCCTTACGGCTACACACAGAACGTTTTGGTATGTACATGGACATTTTTCGTTCGTTGTAAAAAATCCATCTACAGACGAATATTTTCCTGACGGCACGTACAAATATAAAATTTAAAAACTAACAAGAGGCCCAAAGGGCCTGTATCGCTCACCTAGAAATGTTAGCAAAATTGAAGTTGGAAAAGCTACATTGTAGATGCTGCTAGTAGTGTACATGTATTGCGTGGTTAGTCAGAGGTTATATTTGTATGCAATTGGATAAAATCCTGTCATATCTACAGGAAAAGGGGAATTTTGAAGAATTTGCTATATTTCCCCTATTGGGCCCGCCCCTCTGTCCCCAGGGAGGTCAGACCCACCATTGATACAAAATCAGATCGCCTTCTGACCCAATGATGCTTTAGACCAAATATGGACAAAATCCTGGCATTCTTACAGAAGAAGAAGGATTTTAAAGCTATTTTTCTTTTTTCCCTATTTGGCTCTGCCCCTCTGCCCCCAACGGGTTCAAACCTCAAATTATACAAAATTGTTTTTAAGTTACCTCGGAAATGACTAAGACCATATCATTTTAAATTGAATAAACATCAAACGATATCAACCATACTTAACGGGAAACATAGTCAAACAACGCATACCTGTGTGCCAAATTCGTCTAACACTTTAAAAACAAAATGACAATCATATCTTATAAACTATTTCCCTCATGTTGACATGCATAGGCTAACACCATCCCCGCTATTCAATACTACAAATGTCTTTTTCACAGTATTGCTAATTAAGTATGGGCGGCATCATTCATTCATTCGTCGAGGGAGCTTCCATTAATTTAACTCTCCGTTTCTGTCTGTTCCACTTGCTCATGAAGTTAGCCAGATAACCGCTGCCAGTGTGAATACATTTACGTCCAGTTTCGCACATTTTAGCCTGTATTTACCCGCCTCAATAGTATACATTTGTTAGAGCATAAATCGAAATAAACAATTTTGACAACCTAAAACTTTTTTTATACGTTGTTTTTGTACATGGGGATTTTCAGCATGCATGACGGACTATTTTTTTCAAGACATGGATTATGTGTAGACTTGCACAAGCTCCAGTATATCTTTTGACTAATGATAGACTTACACATGCTACATTTATCAGTACAGGTTTAATTGAAACATAAAAGTTTGAATATATTGTTTGCCTAAATATAATTGTAGCTAACGCTACGCCGCTTACAAATCTTCTGCTGGCGTACACACAACCTGCTGCATCATATCTTACGCTACCGTACAAACACTTTTTTTCAATCTTATGTTCACGTCACTAACATTCAAGGATAAGGTCTATTACGTATGCATTTAACGTTATCGTACTGGATATCGATGCTGATTAAGTCTACTATGTAGACCATGTACGTACCGGAAGTAAAGCATGATCGCCACAGCCATCACGAGAGCTACCAGTGAGGATCCGTACCCTATCGTGTACATCATGGTGATGCGATGCATATGTTCCTACAATGAGGCACCAAACGTATACACCTTTGTATTTGATTTGTATATGGTACATGGTTTTTATATAGATTAAGTGAAAGTACATGCATAGTATCAAACAGATTGATAGAATATAAAAAAACAAAGAAACATATTTCAAAGATTGCAATGGGTGCATCAAATTTGTTTTCGTCGCTTTTGTGTTCCAAAGTAAAGGGCACGAAAGCAAATAACAATTCTGCAGGGGGTTCCCACATTAGTTGCCTCTTACACTATGAAATTGATAACAGCTTATATATTATTTTCTCAATCCCCGATCCGTACTCGTACTTACAGCTATGAGGGGATGTCCGCCGTTCCTGTGAATACACTTTGAATAGTCAGACCACGTGGTGTTGTGGACAGGATGTATATACCACGTGCCTGACTCTGTACACGTCCGAGAGGCTAACTCTGTAAAGAAAGATCAGGTGTCAAATAATTTGATTAGGGTTTCACGCGCACTTTTTTTCATCGAAGAAACTACGAACTGGTTATCTTCCCACATTTAAGTTTTAATCAGCCAATAGTGTTCCATTTCATCTCAGGAACTGTTCTGTCTCCTCGGAGGTGGACAAATCGCAAGTGACTCATTCAAATGTAAACCATGCTAGTACATTATACATACACTCCATGATTTTGAAAAAGCAATTACAGGAATACATATCCATTTAGAAAAGCTTTAATGTACACAAGAGTATTGAAACAGGAAATCGACACAAAACGCCGTGGAAGTCAGGAAGTTAAAAGATGTATTGAACGTACAAGATCTGGCAATAAAGCATATTTCAGTATGCGTAAGACAGAACCAGCAAAAACAAAAACATTTGTGTTGTACTAGCGACAACTACAATGGAAAGCACTGCTGGCATGAGGATCAACACAGATAGGTGTGGATGTTACCTACTATGATTTGTGAAAATAGGGAACCAAAACCAGGAACAACAAAGGAAGAGGGAAGAAAAAAAAATAAAATAACGAATAGTCATGAAGGTATCATCTTTGATCCTGTATCATACTACATCATTTGCCAGGGATATACATGTACTAATGTCAGGTATGAGTTGCAAACTGTCAGATGGTGGCCCACTCGCACATAGAGCAGTTATGCTACATTGGCGAATGGCACCAAACTGAAGTTTTACCAACCTATTTAGCTTTCAAGCGGTTCGGGATTAGATCCTAATGACACCATCAAGATCATCCAGCACATAGTTAATATTAAGTATATTAAGTATTTTTCATCAATTTCGTGTTACCAATTAAAATAAGGTCAGCAATCAAAAATAAAAGAGTGAATATCAGAGAAATACAGTACAATGGGTTTTACCTTTTGTAGACATAAGTGACTATTTTATCGAAGAAGCCATACAATAAATTCCAAAACATATAGACGCAGTTTACACATTCATACTTGCACAGTATGATTTCAATCCAGAAAATTATTTTCAACGTAAATGACTGTAATGTACAACAATACAAATTTGGCACAGCAATCAACAGTACACAGAAGTCTATAATCTATTTACTTAGATTTTTGTAAAGCGTCCAGAAAAGTTTCGTTCATAAGTTAAAACAGTACGGGTAACGAGCAAAATATTGTACTGGTCAAGAATTTTTCTGTAACTGTGGTACAAAGGCTAGCAATATTTTATACAGACCACGAAGAGTAAGTCTTTCATCTCTGGAAATGTCACGGCACTAAATCTTCAATATCATATACATTATGTTAGTTAACGTACCGGTAGACGGTAATGGTTTGAACACATTAGTAGAGAAAACAATAATTTTCTCAGATAGAAATGCCTCTACTTCACGGCTTAATAGCCACTGGAATCATCACACCGAAAAAAACATATGTCTTAAAGCTCAAATTTAGTTCTGATATTTTTAAAAGAAAAAAAACCCCAACAAAACATAACAAGTATGCCACTTGCTGAGCAAAACTAAGCAACAAGAAATGAAACCGGAAAACAGTCACTGAGACAAATAATGTAAAAAAGATTCACACCAAACAGAGCTATCTCCCTACTCAAAGCACACCCGAAACTTAGCTATCTCCCTACTCAAAGCACACCCGAAACTTAGATATCTCCCTACTCAAAGCACACCCGAAACTTATTTGAATTACAATTCGATATAAAACAAATAATGTCGAGGGCAATGCAAGAATGACACATAACATACAAGAGAGAATACGGATACATCTTACACACACTACATTTTCTATCCTGTGAATTGGATAACGTGACGCATGACTTGTACCTACCGGCGCTGTCGAATAGATTAACATAACTCGGGCAGGGTTGACGCACTGTTTCACCAGCCCGCGTGTACGGCCAGCAGGAGATGGTATCCCAAGCAACGCTGCAATATGTACCTAGGTAAAAGGAATAATCAGTGTCATTTTTAAAAGGAAAATATAAAAGCATGTTCCTAGCATGATGAAATATTACTATTGTCACCATTCTTTTAGCCGGAAATACGTTTCTATTCATATGAACATAAACTTTTTTCATAACACCTTACTTGAATATGTCCACAAAATAACTCTTCGGAATATATTTTAGTGGTACTTGCTTTTTTGAGGCGATTATTACATTGCTTACAAAGGAAATTGTCGGCACTTAAACCCGTATTAAGGTATACTGTTTTACATAAAACCCGTATTAAGGTATACTGTTTTACATAAAACCCGTATTAAGGTATACTGTTTTACAGAAACTTGACCTCTGGCATTGTGATTTCTTACCATTTTCTGTTTTTGGCGTATTCATGCTGTTGTTCAGACAAGCCAGCTCGGCCTGCATTATGAGCCGGTTCTGCTCGTCCAGGGAAATGGTTACCACCGTCTATAACATATAAATCATAGAGGTTGAATGTCTCTTAAATCTAGTAGTGTGCTGATTTTTGAAATTTAAAGGAAACTAAGAAGAAATCAACAAACACACAAAACTTTAAATGCCTCGAATCCACTTGCATATCAAGTAAACTCTGTATTTCACGTTACGCATACTCTCTCTTTTCAATTTGAGCAATTATAGATGAATGATGATGATGATGATGATGATGATGATGATGATGATGATGATGATTATTATCGAATATTGTAATACATACCCCGCTCATGATGATGATGATGATTGTAATACATACCCCGATGATGATGATGATGATGATGATGATTGTAATACACACCACGCTCATGATGATGATGATGATGATGATAATGATGATGAAACATTGTAATACATACCCCGCTGGCACCGAATGCGATACATGAGATGAGCCAAGACATACACAACAACCGCATATGTTTATAAGTGCAAACGTGTGTCACACCCATCATTTACATCTGAAACAGACAAACCAAATAGAACGGTAAAGTTTCAGTAAGATAACACAGCAGTAGTACACAAGTGTGCTTGCGAATAGTATACACATTCCATATTTAACAGTGGTAAGTCACTCGTCCCACGTAACAGTGGTAAGTCACTCGTCCCACGTAACAGTGGTAAGTCACTCGTCCCACGTAACAGTGGTAAGTCACTTGTCCACACGTAACAGTGGTAAGTCACTCGTCCCACGTAACAGTGGTAAGTCACTTGTCCCACGTAACAGTGGTAAGTCACTCGTCCCACGTAACAGTGGTTAGTCACTCGTCCCACGTAACAGTGGTAAGTCACTCGTCCCACATAACAGTGGTAAGTCACTCGTCCCACGTAACAGTGGTAAGTCACTCGTCCCACGTAACAGCGGTAAGGTACGTGTAACGTCTACACCTGTTGACCTATTGTTTTTGTTGTCATATTTTAAAGTTAGAGACAATTACTGCCAGAACCAAACATATTTCAACTGATCACTTTCTTACATCAAACACTATCACTGTTTATTTTAATAAAAGGCAGTCACCGTTCCTGAAGTTGTTTCAGCTTTATACAAGTAAATCGTTGTCGGTAACAATGATTACACTTTCCTCTAAAGCTTATATGTAAACAGTAACAGATTTCGCTTGTACTTACAAAAGTGTAGGCATTTGTATGTCTTTGTGTCAGACGGATCCAATGTCATGTACATATACTTCAGTAAACAGAAACTTTCTCTGTGTTATTTCGCGTACGTCAAGTGCTATGTAAATATATCTACTGGATCGTACAAAAATATTTAATCTTCCGAAATTGTAATTATTGTTTTTAATAGGAAATTTTATCTACAGAGAATCGGCGGCCTATTGAATGACGATATCCAGTAGAAGTCGGGACAGAGTCAGGCAAATCTTGTTTGATTTGTGAATAACAAGGGGACTCAATCTTTTTGACCAGTTGATTGTATATTTACATTGACGTGTTTAGCTGGATAGCATAATCGAATTTTGTACTAGTCCATACAATTTCTAATTACTTTTATTTGTGAATTTAAGAATAGTGTTATAATTATTCTTTAAACCTGAAAACGTGTATTCAGTTCACTGCGAAAATGCTGTGACGTCATGGGTCAAGGATCACGTCTTTGATCTACTTTAATCTTTTTCTGACTCCTTCGTTAAAATAGTATCGCTGACCCATTTACCTGCGCCCTTTATAACTAAACTTGGGACAGTAGTAAACACCAATACGAAACTGTTCTGGTGATGTGTTGATCACCCCTTTAATAACGACATTGGACTAAATAGCGGAAATTATGCATTACAGCTAAAATCAAAGTATATAAACTACAAACCAGACAACGTTTGTAACGTCTGTAACATTTAAATAGTGTAACAACATCAAAAGCGCCACTGTATACACAAGTCGGTGAGTAACTAAATATTACATAAGACCAAAAGATACCGAATGCACATGTCGTTTTTGTTTTTAAATATTTATACTGGACACGCTTTACGCCATGGTTGTTTACGTTAAGGATGAGGTTTTAATGAACAGCCATTTCATTTCAAGTAACATCTACAACTAAACACATCGTTCTTTAGTACTGGTCGTGTAAGGACCCTTGGCTCCTGGTTTGTATATATATCCGTACATGCTAGTTACAGGCTTGTATTTGAAGGCAGACATGATATATTATAAATGTGTCATAAAACTATCACTGTTTCTGGAGGTAGTTAAACCAACCCCTGGCGAATGCCAAATCATATCACAAACACGCAGCTTTGATCTCTGTGGGTGTGACAGCGGACTTGAGTAAGACTTCCGGCGTCCGGGAAACTCGATTTACCTCCCAGGGTTCCCGGCGTTACTTTCCTCTCACCTTGTTAAACCTTAACGTTTTGCATTGTATTTCCTTCTATTTAGGCATATCAAAGTATCTCAATGTAAGACAAAATTAAGACTCAATTTCGTATATGAAATACAACGCTGTTTTTTATTGATCGAATTATTTTGTCGGATGATTTTGCGGGTAACTTTGTTTGCGATGTGTATTTAAGTTTCCCCCGTTATGTAATGTTTACACAAACCAAATTTAAAGTGTTAGATTTATTCACGACAGACACTAGATTTTTTTAGTTGACTGATCCATAAATAGACTGTATTAAATATCCTCTCAACTTTAGTAGAAATACAATAAGTAACTGCCAGTCGATATCGGATGGTATGCCTGTAATATTGGGGTTGACAAGGGCATACACGGTTTTTCTTGTTATGAGGGCATTTTGGGTCATCGAAACCGATTATTTGATTATTTCCCCTATGCTGCCAGATATATAAACTGTTTTGATGAATACATATGGGCTTTGATACATTCGGTTT
This sequence comes from Chlamys rubida, assembly GCA_032359455.1. Classification (NCBI taxonomy): domain Eukaryota; kingdom Metazoa; phylum Mollusca; class Bivalvia; order Pectinida; family Pectinidae; genus Chlamys; species Chlamys rubida. The sequence goes on from JAUMHH010013674.1 coordinate 20,724, forward strand.
GTCACGTAATAAATAATTACATGTTGGACCTAGAGACCAAAGCATATTGTTTGGGAGACATTTACGGTAATGACTGGAAAGTAGCGTCAGGTTTTCAAAACAGAGCATTGAGTAAATGTCTATAATCTATTAAAAGCGAGAAACAATGCAGTTTCAGGTAATATTATCTGTTTCTATGTAAAAAAGTAAATAAGTAGTTGGGAAATAGGCAAAACTGATGGCACAGGGTTCAGCACATTCTTGCTCCTCATTTTGATGATTGTAGATAGTACATGTATATTACGGAGGGCACCGGTAGTTGTTCATGGTTGCTCGTCCTCGGCTCTGCTCAGATTATTCAAAGACGTAAACAAGAGTTATAAAGGTTTACCAAAAGGCTAAGTTATAATGCTATTTCAACAAAAACATTTCATATTCTGAACACTGTATCATGACGCTCCATCCGGTCATTTGGTTCTTAGACTAAGCTTACCAGAGGTTTTCCAGGGAGATATCATCGAAACAACGAGCAGATAAAAGAGAAACAAAGTATTGAAGCCCCATTTGCTGCCTTGGCATAGCATATGAATGTTAGTTTATCTGTAAGCAGAAGACACAAACGAATTTCCCATAACCACTGGGCCTGACATTAGTCGCAAATTATTATCATAAAGTGGGATACAACAGGTCTAATGTCGTGAATGTGCACACGGAAGAAGTGGTCTAAAGTGTCGAATAGGTATGAGGTTGGATTGAAGTAAGAGTATAGTTGTAAACTCATTTTGAACTATAACGAATTCGCTGTCTACAGTTTTTAGAACGGGCTTGGGTTCACATCAGTTGCTTGATTGAATATATAAAGGAACATGACTGTATATTGTGTCGGTAGAAATTCGCGTGGGAACGCTCCCCTCCCACAGGAGGCCTATATTTGTTCTCCGAGTTATTCAAATATATCTCACGGGAATGTGAAAGAGTGTAAACAAACATTATTATAGTATATATGTATACACCCAATACATTACTGTTCAGTTGGTACCCATTATCGATATGTATATTTGCTCTCCTACCGTTTCTATAAATAACCATATTACAATACAGCACAATTAAGTAAGTACACATTCTGATATAATACTTACTAGCTGAAATCTATATATAGCCTAGATTTTCCGTCATTAGGTCAAACATGCCCCCTAGGATAGTGCTGATTGTTCCGTCAAACAGAAAATTAGACCAAAAGTATATTACACCGTTTACACACAAGAACAAATATAACAGCGTTAATACACCAGGTCAAATGATAACATAACGTCAACTATAAAAGGACAAATTGAAATGAAATAAAAAAATCTAATTATGTCTAAAGTAACAGTTTCCAAAACAAGGACAAAGTATACCACAGCGTCAACACACAAGGACAAAATAAAACATAGTGTCAATACACAAAACAACGTCAACACACAAGGACAAAATATAAACATAGCGTCAACACACAAAGACAAGTTAAAACATAGCGTCAATACACAAAACAACGTCAATACACAAGGACAAATTATAACAAAACGACAAATTACAACAAAATATCAATGTATCATAGCCTTAACGCTAAAGAACAAAACACTTTTATTTGTTGTGGCAATATCCTTTTATATTCTAGTTATGATGAGGCTTTATTTATGAGAGCATAACTGCAAATGCTATATGCAGTGTATGAATACATCTCCTGATCACTGGTGCTGCGATTACATGACTACGTGCTCAGAAAACAGTTCTTTAAAAAGCATTATAAAAACGTTCCCCAGCACTCTAATCGGCGCTTATTTGATATGATTATTATATATAACACTGTTACCATCTTTCTTAAAATTACAAAACAAATGAATACAAAAAAAACACTTGGTTTTGTCATTTGAGTTTGTGAGCGAGACAGAGCGCGGCATCACCTGTCAATTTGTAACTGTTCTAGTTATTGATCTGGCTTCGCCAATAACAACGGAGAAGTTATAACTGGAGGAGAAAATATCAATTTAATTGCAATTTATTAATTAAAAACGAAAATATAGACACTTAACTGCATAAATGTCGCAGACCTATTGGTATTATTGCACTATCGCGTACCATTCAGTTTGTCTTCGACTTATGTGGCAGTTATACCAGTAGGTCAGCAACATATATGCAGTATATTAGAACACCTCTGCACACAGGAACAACGTCAACACACAAGGACATTCATTATCACAAGGGCAAAATACAGCGCAGCACCATCACAAAAGGACAAAATTCACTCCATCACATCAAGACAATATGACAAAATTCTCTATGTGTGAACAACTGGTATTTGCTCTGCCGTAAAATGTACACCTATATGTCTGGAATTCCAATGAAAACTATATCCCAAGTGGCATTTCCATCCATATAAAACTTCTACTTATTGACTAACTGAAAAATGTTGATCGACCGAAATAACATTTCAAAACAGACATTAAACAAAATGACATGCCCAACTCTCACTTCCAATTCCGCATTTGTTAAAATTTTAATCTACCACACATTTTTTTGAACTTATACTTTTAACAGAACTACTGGTCTGGCATACTCCACAATATAATGATAATACATCTCTATTGTATAGCATTGCATTCGATATCAACTTAGGTAATTGCGTAGATTTCGCCCATTGAGTACGTTGGAGTACCTCGGTACGCGAAAGTCTACTTTGTTTTCCCCCACCATGTCTTTCTGCTTTTCGTGTCTAATTCACGACCAAGGATCATTATCAGACATGAGGTTTTGTTATTTACAATACAGTTCAATATCTCTTTTATTTTTAAAACTGAGCCGTGTGTTTGGATCGTAATAAGACTTTTGTGTTTGGTCTTTCGCGATAACGCTATTGATGTGTGTATTTGAAGTAAAATAAATTTTCATTTAGTGAAGTATATGACATTTAGGGCTGAGTCGAGACGGTAATATCGACTTCATAGTTATAAAGATAAAGCATGCATCGTAAATAACAATACATCTGTACCGGATCAATATAGACAGGAAAGGACAGGGGACTAATGTATGCATGTTATATACAAAGGGAGGTGCCGATCTGATATAGGCTAATATATCGATAGGGGTTGGTCGGTTTTATAAATGGAGGAACCTAGTCAATATATGAAGATAGAGGGGCCGATTGACAATATCGATATACAAAATTTCGATATGTATAAAGGGTCGACATACAATGGTTCAGTGATAACTAGGCCTTCCCTTTGTAAATAAAGACCCGGTCCCTCCATTTGAACAATCGACCAACTTTATCGATATATAGGCCTATATCAGATAGCTGACGCTATGCTATAATTTGTCCTTGTGTGTTGCCGCTTTGTTATAATTTGTCCTTGAGTATTGACGCTTTGTTATATGTCCTTGTGTATTGACAGTGTTCTATACTTTGTCCTTGTGTATTGACAGTGTGTTATAGTTTGTCCTTGTGTTTTGACAGTGTGCTAGACTATGTCCTTTTGTATTGACAGTGTGTTATACTATGTCCTTGGGTTTTGACAGTGTGTTATACTATGTCCTTGTGTATTGACAGTCTGTTATAGTTTGTCCTTGTTTTTTGACAGTGTGCGATACTTTGTCCTTGTGTATTGACAGTGTGTTATACTGTGTCCTTGTGTATTGACAGTGTGTTATACTGTGTCCTTGTGTATTGACAGTGTGTTATACTGTGTCCTTGTATATTAACAGTGTGTTATACTTTGTCCTTGTGTATTGACAGTGTGTTATACTGTGTCCTTGTATATTAACAGTGTGTTATACTTTGTCCTTGTGTATTAACAGTGTGCAATACTTTGTCCTTGTGTATTGACAGTGTGCTATACTATGTCCTTGGGTATTGACAGTGTGTTATACTTTGTCCTTGTGTATTAACAGTGTGTTATACTATGTCCTTGTATATTAACAGTGTGTTATACTGTGTCCTTGTGTATTGACAGTGTGCTATACTTTGTCCTTGTGTATTGACAGTGTGCTATATTGTGTCCTTGTGTTTTGATAGTGTGTTATACTGTGTCCTTGTGTATTGACAGTGTGCTATACTTTGTCCTTGTGTATTGACAGTGTGTTATACTATGTCCTTGCATATTAACAGTGTGTTATACTATGTCCTTGTGTATTGACAGTGTTTTATACTTTGTCCTTGCATATTAACAGTGTGTTATACTATGTCCTTGTGTATTGACAGTGTTTTATACTTTGTCCTTGCATTTTAACAGTGTGTTATACTATGTCCTTGTGTATTGACAGTGTTTTATACTTTGTCCATGTATATTAACAGTGTGTTATACTATGTCGTTGTGTATTGACAGTGTTTTATACTTTGTCCTTGTATATTGACAGTGTGCTATAATATGTCCTTGTGGTTTGACAGTGTGTTATACTGTGTCCTTGTGGTTTGACAGTATGTTATACTATGTCCTTGTATATTAACAGTGTGTTATACTAAGTTCTTGAGTATTGACAGTGTGTTATACTTTGTCCTTGTGATTTGACAGTGTGTAATAATATGTCCTTGAGGTTGGTTAAACAATAGTGTAATAATAGAGGTTGGTTACAACAATAGTGTAATACTAGATGTTGGTTACAACAATAGTGTAATACTAGAGGTTGGTTACAACAATAGTGTAATACTAGAGGTTGGTTACAACAATAG
>JAUMHH010013675.1:0-10995 GCA_032359455.1 Chlamys rubida
AATATAAATGTACATTCTCTACAGGGATTGAAGTACATAATATAAATGTACATTCTCTACAGGGATTGAAGTACATAGACAGACAGACAGACAGACAGACAGACATTCTTTATTTCCTCTTTTACAAGATTTCTGGTGTCCTTTTAGTTTAAACATTTTGTATTGATCAATGACTCAAAAGGATCGGACAACAAGATTTTACAACATGTAATAGTCCTCTCCATAATACATCAACAGATGTATGTACATATGTCCATATGTTTATATAACTATGAGATACACCCATCCACAATTAAAAACGTTTGCTGGAGGATTTGATAAAGTGGTTTAAGGATGGCAAAGATCGCACAAAAGAGTTCCAACTGCGGAGAGTGGAAGGTACGAAAGAGGAATTAGTAAGAGAAAGCCCTAAACGACGATTCAAATCAATGTTATTTCTTAAGGCACACCGGCTATTGGCACTAACAGTAGACGACAGAAGAGTGTTTGAATAAGCAGGACTAGTATGCATTTTAAATACAAATTTAAGTTTTCTTCGTTTTCTTCTATTGTTTCTAGGCCAATTTCAAAATTATATAAATCATCTATACTTGCATATGAAGAAAGTCCTGTTATGATAAATGCATCTTCTCTTTGGACTTTCTGTACCTTTTCTGTCTAATGTCTATTACAACAATCGACCAATTCGCAAACATATTCCAAGACTGGTAAAATGGATGATTTATAAGTTCTTAGGAGGCTATCTCATTAGATATTTCAGTCTTCGTGATACGTCTATCTTATTTCATAACACGGTTATGCTATACCGACCCTGTACCCCGTGTGTCAACAACCGATCAATGGCACACATATATCTGATACATATAGCTTAGTGATCGGATGAACACTCATCAAATGGCTCTTATGGGTGGATTGGTGGAGTGGTTAACACTCCGGCCTTTCAAGCGGGCGGCCGGGGTTCGACCCCCGAAGTCGCCGTACGAATGGAATATTCAGAGAAAGTGTTTTTCTCCTGCCCACACAACTCCAACAACCCAGGTATAGAATACAATGGTCTGGGGTGGGTGTTGCGGTATCTGTACTGTAGCATTCAAATGAGGTGGCACTATAAATTATACCGTTGGAAGCACGGTCCCACTACAAACAGAACACAATACATCTCCAGCACACATACATAGGGAGATATTAACCTGGTGGCATAGGACTAGTATGCACCCTTAAAAATTTAAATCTAAAGCTGAATATGGTTAAATGTCACCAACCATTTTTTACCATATATTACGAGACTCAAGATTTCTATTCAACTTTGTTTGTACATGTATTTCAAAATAAGAAGATATTTAAGTAAAGATGTATCGTCTGCAAAGAGACAAGCAGTAATTTCAAAACCATCGGCAATATCATTATTATAAATTAAAAGCAAAAGCGGTCCAAAAAATGAGACCTGAGGAAATTCAGCTTCGATAAAACCTTATTCATAAATTAGAATTGTGGAAAAATACCTTCTGATGTCTCTGATATAAATAATGTTTTTTACCAAAAATACCATTCACCAGAAATTCCACAGGATTTTAATTTCGCCATCAAATCTGTATGCCATATTTGATCGAAGCCTTAGAAATATCATAGAATACCATACATACAGTACATGTTTCCCCCAGAGCAATGCATATGTTGTGATTTCCAATGAGGTGACAAACAGTCGAATGACCTGGCATAACACCAGATTGACAAGGAGTTTTCTACAAAATTAGTATGATGGAGAATTCCTGTCAATTTTTTAAACAGTGGTATACCTTGGCAATTTCCCATGTGTTTGGATAAACACTTGTGGATAAGGACATGTTTAATTATTTTCAAGGGGGATACAAATGGTTTACTAGGTATTTCTAAATATGTGGTGGCTTATTCCAAGGATCCTTAAAGTGTAATTTAATAACTTATTTTACAACAATTATGAAACAAGTGGTTTCAACTTAAATCAATCACCGTTGTTGGCCCGGATGCTAACGCGTGTTGGGTCTTTATCTGGGAGGAAATCGGAGCATAAAGGCGAAAACCCACGAGGTCGGGCAGGTGACCCAATACATTGCCAAGTCCGATCGGGGATTCGAACCCCGGCCGTCTTGGTAAAAGGCGAATGCGCTATCCACCGCACCACCCGACCACCCGTTTTAATCAGTTTAATTCAATTTAATAAGTTACTTTTGTCCCCATCACTTGTAACCACATCGTTAGAAACAACATATACAGGAGTAGATATAGATTATGATGCTAAATCTATAAGCTAATGTATCTATTTTTTTCAAAATTTGAATTACGCTATTCATTCATTTATTTTTTTCAAACGATCGACATATATTTAGAGAGAGTATTTACCTACTAGCCGGAACTACATTTTATGGGAATTCCCTTGTCATGGCGAACTGAAATGTTCCCGGTATTTGCCAAAAATATCAAAGTTTATAAAATCTTTGTATCGATCTCTACCAAATACGGAAGGTATGTGATAAAAGCAAGACCACACACTTGTGATTTTCTAACGAATCAGAAAGCACTCATTTATTGTGCAGACGTATATATTCGTCCGCGCAATAAAATTTAGTCTTCATTTAATTTCAACACAGTTGCTTTTATATTTCAGAAATAATATCCATATTTTGAAATAAATACTGAAGCTCCACAAGGGATATGACAGAGGTATACCTTTATATTTTGATGCAGAGTGGGGCATAGTGATGTTAGTTCATTGATAAAAACATGGGCTTCATAAATGGGATTATGTCAATCGTGACATATATTCAAGGGGTGCAACTCCAAGGGATGAATCCTAATTGGTCAATTTGCTGACCTGATTTTGGCAGGTTTAAATGTTATATCGATAACCGTTACCATATAACTTCACGTGAGAGGGAATTCCCCTATACGTCAATCAGTAGACTGTTCGATGGACACGGAAGTTGGGAGGCGCTGGTGGATGCACACTACTCACATCATCATTCCAAGTTTGTTTTCATATCTTTGTATGCCGAAGGTTTCCAGTTTTTGTGAGCTAGATTTTCTGTCAATCCAATTATGTGATATTCCATAATTTACATCAGGAAGTGGCTGAGCTTGCATACAATACGTTCATAAATCATATTTGTCTTTTTATTAGAAGAGAAATTGATTAAAAAAAAATGGAAATGTTATAAAGGATCAAAAAAGAGAAAAAAGTTAAATGCGATCATATTTCTATCAAAACAATTTGACATCAGTCGTTAAATATGCAAAAAAATATCAGAAAACAAATCTCTATGGTATTTGTATTACACAATGCTACGGAAAAAAGTCATGCTGCAGGTTACAGCTTGTAATGATAAAAACTAGCTTGATGGAGTAGCGTTACACCATCCAACGTGTTATGTCTGCTCAAAGTTTCCAGTCGGAACTGTGACCCCTCCCATGGTGTACGCAGGGGAAGCAGCCATGCATGGCTCTCCAGTTGATTAACTATCTTCTTTATCGGCAAGCCCGTCGATTTACGAGCTCATCTGGGGATTATTCTCTACAGCTTTTGCTTTGGATAGAAAAATGAAATTTTACACTAGCCGACCCACGGGAGTATACTTTGTATTTATATGCTAATGAGGAGATAACATGAGTTGGACGACAGGCTTGTGATGGAGTATAAAACGGCGAAGCTATATAAATAATCCCACTGTTTTCTACGGTTCTGGCCGCGGAAACGTCGGGGGGATATAGTGTTACTAGTTATACCGAATTCATGATCTGACAGGAGAGTTCTTTAATTTCCATGCGACTATTACTCACAATTTTAGTGTAATTTAATCTTTTATTTATCTGTTACTGTTAGATTGTATCAACAGTCTCGCTTGTAGGATAATGATGCTGTATTATTTATTATACAGTCCGATATTAATTTTCCCACACATCAGCAATGTTTCAAAATTGCATTTTAGTCTTGTTTACATGGTAATGGAAACAACAGGAAAATAGAAAGTTTTGCCGAGTATTTTATTACTGCCACAGCGTCTATTGTCGTTATGACAAGTATAAGGACACAGATTTATGGAGATATCGGCCATAAAACGTTTTAAGTCCCTTTTGCAGTAGAATATTGAAAAAATGATTTGTATATGTGCCAGCTTCGCATTTTTTTTCTTTTCGTTTTTATGAATATCACCAGACATGTTTATTTGCAAGGTCTACACCATTTAGAAGTGTTTTTTTAATGCCAGCAAATTCCAATTGTGTTTGTTTTCTGGTGTAAGTTTACTTTATTTTAGTGAAACATATATATATATCTCAAATCTCACCAAACTTGGAAGACAATTTCTGACGTATTCAATTTTTTTTTAGTAGTTTTAATATTTTCTAAATTCTGTTCACTTATTTTTAAGTGTGTAATATTGCGTTTTGTTAAATATTTAGTTTTTTTTAATATTTTTTTTTTTATTTTCAGTTTCTGCAGATGAAAAGTTTTCTTTGTCCATTAATACATTAGTTTCAGATCAACGCTTCAGCTCTGACTGATGAGATCTGAAGACTTTAACGGAAAGAAATTGGGAAAAAAAGAACCAAAATATACGTCTATTTGTCTTGATTAAATTTTTCTAATAGAAAGAAAGCAGACTTTGAAAAGAATTCATTGTCCGTCATCCAAATTGGCTGTAATTTATGGAACGTCTGACAAAGGAAGAAACCTGGCACAATCACTTCATAAGATTTCCAGGTTATTTCTTCCGACATTAGCCAAGCATATTGAAAGACAGAAACAATAATTCATTCCCTAAAAAAAAAAGGAGTCTTAATCTAATTGCACGGTATGAGGAACGTGTACCCTAGTAACAGGCATTATTGTGTGTCTATGCGTAGCGACATGCATGCTCGCTCATTTTGCCGTAACAAATCACCGTGGCACCCCTCCATAAAAGACTGTTTAGGACTTTAATCTTGTGCACCAATGCAACTTTTCCGTACCATTTTATGCTGTTAATTTTGCGCATGAGGAAAATCTGCGAAATTTAACGAGAATTCATTGTGTTAATATTAACAGAAAAGCTTGGCTGGGAACTAAACCTATTGCGTGCATTTAGGGGGACTGTTTGTTTTACCGTTATTGATAAATGGGCTTAATTACATTAAACAGAAATAAAAAGGTTGTCAATTTGAAATTCGAGCCGGCATTTCTCCACGCTTCGATGATGCACAGATTATCATCTGCTGGGGACATCAAAGTTCAGAGTCCCTAATTTAGTGATAGGGTCGTAAAAATGTTGGGTGTCCATGTCATTCGTCCAAATTAGCCACGCTTGGTTACCATGACAGGAAGTGTTACCAGGGGCAACCATGATGCAGTTGTTTGTATTGCTGTGCATCGAGCTCCTAAAGTGCTCTTTTAGTGTCCGAAGCCTACAGAACAAAGACACTTGTAATCGCCAACTTTTATCTCGTCTTAATGACCTGAAATTGTCCAACCATAATGTCGCTGTTGGATGAATCGGCCGCTTGTATACACTGATAAGGAAATGGTCATAGCTAGCTGCCGTTAAAAATAGCAATCCCGATCACCATTATGGAGACGGAGATCTGGCAAAAATCACAATAAAGTTGGGCAATAAAAGGTTTAAAAAGACAATTGGATTAAACGCATATAATACCAACGACAATAGAATACTGAAACAAAAAACTAATGAATCCAGTGAACGACAATCAGATTAATTGAAAATAAACACAAGACGAAGAAATTTGTTCAGACATTTGTCGTGGAAGAACAATCTGTATTATTAGTTTAAAAGCGTATCATTGACCATATATGGGATATATGGTGTAAGTATAAATATCGTAAACTTGAGTTATTTCCCTGTATTGGGTCATCAAGATATTTTGCCGTCCAATTTCAAAACTCATATTTGCTTTCAACAAAACAATTGCGATAACCTTATAAGAAAAGTTGCGATATCCTGTTTTGAATATTGCGTCAAACAATATCTCTACAGTATGTTTACATGTTGCTTCCTTTTTATTGAGAATGAAAAAAAATATTTTAGTGAAATGTTTTTAATGTATTATTTGTATGGAATGTGTAATTGGCATATTAAATTCCTATTCATAACTTATTTGAAATCTTTGTCAAAACCTCTTTCCAGTTGCCATTGACAACTTTACATGGAGGATATGTTCCGACTATTTACCCTTAAAATGTTGACAGATTCTAGATGCAGTTTATAGGGTCTTCAGCTGGTAGCTCTAGTCCAATCAAATCTCAGGATTTTGAAGGTGTAAGAAAATATAAAATTGATGTTATGTAGTGCTTAAGTATTTCTGTAGAATTGCATCAGTTTGATATTTGACTAAAACAACAACATGATGTATATTCTAATAATAATAATAGTGATATACGACATTTGATACAGCGCCCAATCTAGCTAGAACAAGCCACTCTAAAGCGCTTTACAGTACATTGATATACAATGAAAACAATTAGCATATTATACATTAATCAATACAATTTTGAGGAATTCACAGGAGCTGCCTTATCAGGTGCCAACTACTAGTCCTATGCCACCTGGCTAATATCTCCCTATGTGTGTATGCCTGCGTGTGTGCTGGAGATGTATTGTGTTTTGTATTGTGTTTTCATAATTTTAGGTTAAGTATTAATAGAATTAAAACAAATATGCATTTGTCTCTGAGCTTTGGAGTTTGTGTGAGTGCAAGATCATGTTTGATGTACAAGAAGTTGAATCTGTGTAGTGTAGTGCGTAGTAACTGTGTATTGAAATTCTTTTAGATCAATTGTTACCCACAAAGCAACATTTAAAAAAGTTTCTTACAGTACAACGGAGGCTCGGGTACATCTGTATTGTTCGTCAGTGTGGACAGGAAATGGTCTTCGTGAAAAAGAATGCGTAATTTAGTACCTTTTCCTCCTTGATACAGCGGAGGAAGAGTACACGTCGGATGGAGGTGCCAGACACCAAGGGATTATAGACACCTTCCGGAGAGATGGTGTTCGTTAGCGGCCAGACCACATTATACTAACGGACTGTATTGATAAACATGGGTGGCAGGGCCGTGAATGTAGGCAAAAAACATTCTAGTCTTTTTAAGATCGGCGATAAAAATCAATGTCCATTCCATTTGATGTTAGGTGTGTAGGTTTTGTCGGTGGCCTTTCTTACGACAAGTCGATGCTAAAGTACAAAAGAACGGCTCTCCGGCGTAACTTTTATGGAATTGAGTTTAACTTTTCAATCAATATAAACAGTAAGTAAATGAAAATAGACGGGATTTACGGGGATCAGGTTAGGTTCGATGGTTATACGCTGTCGTTAGCAGTTTTCTGCTCCAGCTTGACATTATGTGCAATCCGACTGGAGGAAAATAAAGATGGAAATAAATAAATAAAATGGATTTTTTTGTGGTTCAAACGGGATGGATTGGTCATTGAATGGTGAGTGTCTGGGGGTTTGGCCTCCCTTGATTCTGTCAAAGAGGTTCAGTGTCAACGTCGCGGGAGATATACGGCCACACAAACCTACTAGGGCCCTACAAGTGTGTATGCTGGCAAATAAAATGTCAACTCTTCACAGGCCTCAGCAGTAATAGATCATAAAGTCTGACCCAAACTTTTAATGAGTTCTCTAGACTGAGAGTACACAATGTGGATAAAGGAGTGGTCACTAGGTCACCTAAAGACAGCAAATGATTGGGGGTAGAGGGGTAGGGGGGGGGGAGTTAAGGGTTAGGCGCTTAGGGTAGGGTGATGAGGATAGGGTGTGTGGGTAGTAGGGGGCTTTTTGTAACTAAAATTTCAGAAATGCTGTTAATCTGATTCCATTGATAGCTGTAGTAATTGTAATTTTAGGATTTTTTTTTTATCAGCATACCAAGAAGATTGTAGGCCATTTAAGCTAATATGTCAAGCCCCACCCTTGGGGACTTCATCCCCGGATCATTATCCAGACACTGTAACCATATATACACACATACATACTTACTCTCTAGGGGTTTAGGAGTGGGCCTAAGGGATCATGGACCCAAATCATTCGAACGACATCTAGATAAATGTGATCAGAATCTGTAATAGAGAAGAGACACCTAAGTGCTAGATGTTCAAAGGATGTCTTTATAGGTTACTGGTGATCGAAGTAAATTTAGACCAAACTTTCATAAAGATTTTGCTTAATGAAAATCAGAACTAATACCTATGAAGGGACCTACCTTAATGCATGCCTCCCAAGGGCTGAAGGAATTAACCTACTCAACACTAGCTAGCTCCAGTTAGGGCCAGCAGGTAGGGGACATACAAGTTCACATATTGCAATAATTAAAATGACGTCTTCTCTGAAACCTTTTAGCAAAGTTTTATCAACATTACCTTTCATAATCCATAAAAGATGAAGATCATATTTATTCTCAAGAAGGGGCTAACTCCCAAGGTGGGCTCAGGGGTGGGGTAATTTACTGTAGTTGGTACAAAGTCTTCAATTGACTTTTCCTCTGAAAGTAGTTGGTCGATTTACACCAAACTTTTGTGAAATCATTCTTTGTCACTATGGCAATCGTTTTATTTATTTGAAATTAGATCTATTTAGCACTATTGTACATCATTCTTAATTTCACCCAGGAAACCGCTTAGGACCTATGGGCCTCTAGTGTACGTAGTATGGTTATAATTTTAGGAATTTTCTGATGAAATAATTTCAGAAAAAAAAGTCCAGTGGTAATAATAAAACAATATGTTGATATGTAGAAGTAAGTTTCTAACTATTGACATCCACAACTTTATTGTTTTTAAATATGAATGTCTTTTCACTTCAGAATGTCAAATTTTAATGAGTCGAGATTGAATATCAATTGTCTAAATCAAAACGATGAACTTTTATACCATGTAGTATCCTTTATCACACAAAGCACAAGAGATGGCTGTTTTGTATCTGTTTAATGTCCCAGCTTTTGACATGAATCGAATTTCTTGAAATTTAATGCAAATTTTTGTCTCCTTTTCAAATTAGAATTGTTGTGATTATGTTGAGGAGTTCTCCAGGGCATCGTGCAATTGGTTACCTCTTGTTTGGGTGCATTGAAGAGAGCATCGAGGAGCGCGCTCAGATTACCCGCGTTTAGTGTTATCCACTTTGCGACGCCGATTCTTATATCTGATTTCATTATGAATATCTGTGAATTTGCCGGCAACCATGTTAGATAGGGACGATACCGGCAGTTCATTAGATGCTCCTTGTCGAAGGAGTTATGGCAGCGTGACTGCGATGTGTGGACTTCGGAGACTAATAACGAATATTATCAGCATATTCCTATGATAAATCACATCAGAAATCTTGACAGAATGCAAAAAAATGGCTGATAAAGTTAGAATGTCTTGTGATGGATTTGCTTGTGTTTCAATAGAGGGCCGGGTTAATTGTTAGCTATCTCACAGCTAGAGACATCCAGATAGCCTGTTACCGTCTGTCGCTAGATTTTCCTTCTCTCCGTAACTCAAGACAATCGCAAACATTTAGCACGGCAGTAAATCTATTGTCCAGTTTCAATTGGAAATAATAAAAACTATTGTCCCTTTTATTATAGCATTGATGTTATTTGCCCTCCTTTGCTATCCCTAAAGTACAATAGTTACGATAACGCCAGTTTGATCTTCGGCAGTGATAATATTTATTTCTATGTCATGAATATTCATGAGCTCATTATCGCTTATGAAAGTTCTGTATAAAGATAACCATGGAACAGATCTGTAAGAACGATTTCATTAACTTGCGCTGTAGATGTATTCTACACTGAGATGGGTCTACACCACCTCGAATTTGGATAGAACATCGTTAATCAAAAGTGTCTAAAATAAACACAGCACACTAATATTTGAGTCGGATAAGACAGGATTTTTGTAAACCTGTCCAAACTGAACATCACAAACTAATATTTGACTTGAATAAAAGAGCTTTTTGATGAAAATGTTTGAATTGAAACTTGACTTAACCCTTTCACCACTGTAGACCATAATGGACTCATCCAGATCAATGCATGGTAGAGTCTACTAAACTTACATAGGGGTGAAAGGGTTAACAGACAAACATTTGAGTCAGAGAAGACAGGTTTTTAGTCAGAGTTTAAACGAACACCTGTCTAAGCTGAACGCCACAAAAGTTGTGTTTAAGTCAGATGAAACAGGATTTTTATATAAGATTGTAAATGAAAACCTGTCTAAAGTAAATAAACATCACAGAAACAAGTTTGACTGGGAGAGAGAATTCTGAAAAATAAATTGTAAATTGAAACTAAAAATGATGCATTACATTGTACTTATATTTCAGTTCAATAAGACCTGTTTTTGGTAGGAGGTGATAAATTAAAACCTATTTAACCCTTTCACCCCTATGTAACTTAAGTAGACTCTACCATGCATTGATCTGGATGAGTCCACTATGATCTACAGTGGTGAAAGGGTTAATCAAACACATCATAGAAACCAAGATTTTATGAGAGTATAAAGTGAAACTTGTCTACATTGAATTTTCACATTTAGGAACTGAAGAGACTTTGGGTTGTGAATCCTGATACAATAATCTAGAAAATGTGTTAATCACGAAACAAAAATCTGAAAACAAATTGTCCTGATTGAGAGGGTTCAATGGTATCTTCCAATTGAAGATTTTTGTTTCACCCTTCAGCTACCTTCCTTAAAAAATATAATAAGTAATGTGTGGTCTTGTGTATTTTCCAAAAAGTAATGAGATCTCTATGTCACAGAAAGGTTGTATATACCCTCTCCATGTCTTAGTACGGTAGCATACATCCTTAAGTCTCCATGTCATTGTCAGGAAGCATACATCCTTAAGTCTCCATGTCACAGAAAGGTTATATATACCCTTGAGTCTCCATGTCACATTAAGGTAGCATACATCCTTAAGTCTCCATGTCATGGTAAAGAAGCATACATCCTTAAGTCTCCATGTCATGGTAAAGAAGCAT
>JAUMHH010013686.1:0-10995 GCA_032359455.1 Chlamys rubida
AATACGCTAAGAATTATGTCTCGTGGTGCATGGTATTTAAAGTCCCATCAACGACACAGCTTTCAAATAGCCTATATTTTATACGATCTGCACGATGAGAATAACAATTAGCTTCCGCAGAGCAGACACATTTCGTGTGTTTATATACATAGAAAGTTTAAAATATGAAGGCATGCGAAAGAATTGACGGACAAAGCGACTTATTGCATATCATTCTTTAAAATGTGGCTATAGTATTTATGCCATGCAGCCCTACATAAACTACGATGTAAAACATTAATTGGGGCACGAACGTGGTCTGTAGTCCCAATTCCTCATTGTTGATCAATAAAAAGAGTCCTTACCTTGCCTACGTGGTATGATATGAAAAAGCTATGTACATGGTTTCAGTGTGATAAGGCATGACCCTAAGACCCCTCTTCTCATTACTGAATTTTATTTAAACATACTTTGTATTCAACATAAGAAGTACAAGCAAACTGCAGCTTCTCCTTTCATTGTTTAGATTTTCGAGATTAGAAAAATCTGTCAACTACGACTTCTTATCTGCGGTTCTTATCTGAGAGGGGGATAAATCGGAAACGGTTTATTTATGAAATAACAGGATACAGACATTCTGAATCAGAAAAATTATCAAGATCTAAATAACGTTATATTTCCGTAACATTGTAATTGGTGGCAGTACGTGAATACCTACATAGTGTGTTTTATTGCACATCCGTTAATGTCTTATACGATAGCATCAATAGAACTACGCTATCGAAGATGAAAGGACAGGAAACATCTTTCTCTATTGAACATAAATATTAAAACGCATTTTTTTAAAACCGAATTTTGGATAAGATTATTGTCAAAGATATTAAGCTGTACGTAATGAACATACTGAATATGCATGGCTGCCTCTACCTTACTTACCTGTCTAAGGAAAACTGTGGTGATTGTTAGCATACCGTGTAAAGACTACAGTGTACAATGAGCCTGTGTAGGTCCTGAACCGGTTAAAACGAACAACACTTGTTGGTTAGGCAGGATAAAACAGAAACAAATGTGATTTTACTATGGATATATACAATGTCCGTTGCCTATGGCAAAGGAGAAAATAAAAACATACATCAAAGCGTCAACCTAAAATATTTACCACAAAGTTAACATTAAAATATACAACACAAGGCTCACTGATGAGCATAGTAAATAAGATCGACCTTCATATCACACAAAGATACAGCATATTTCCATTTGAGATAATGATGGTGACCGTTTAACTTATACATAGTTTTCATCAACATGCATTTTTGAAAACCTTGCGTTGTAAGTTTTTGTAATCATCTTTGCAACTGCGACATGAAAACACCGTACGTAGGGGTGCAGGGATGTTAGTATCAAGAAAGGGGAAGTTAACGATCGGAAAGTCGAAATCATCCCTTTTATCGTACAACTTAGTAGTACACCTTCCCTTGTTGCAAGTAAATATCTAGGAAAGAAGCCGAAGAAGAATCTGTAGTGATTTTGAGTTAAGCTCAGGAGGGTTTATACGATCGATGTGGTCATTATATGTATTGTTATTCAAAGACAGCACGTTGTCGATATATCTGAATGTGAAATTGAAAGCTTTGTCTAGGTTTCTGTTACCAGTCATGATACGCTCATAAAAAGCTTAGTTTTGTATGAAAAGAAACCCAATTAGGCCAAAAGAGGGGCACAGTTTGTTCCCATTGGAATGCCTACAGTCTGCTGTAAAATCCTGCTACTGAGCCCAACAAAGATAATGACAACAAGGAAATCAGTTATTTCATTTTGGCTTTTGTTGCGCTTTTCACAAAGTATGCTCCTAAAAATTGTACACAGAAATCATATACCACAGCGTCAATATAAAACTTCCTCCTGTGTAACATTAACATGTAACTTACCACCTATTAATTCTAACAAATCAATTGTTACATTCTATGTTATGCATTATACTTTGCTCGTGTAAGATATTTTGAGTGTGATTCAACACACCTCACCGTATTAATACCTCAATGAGATATTACACTGAATGCAATGGTTGATATATTCTGACATTTGATATGTTATATTCAAATATATATGCTATATATATCCTAAAGATTGTGTTTAGTGTGATGCAACACTTCATGATTCATTTACCGTGTTTATGATGAATATTTTAAATCGGAATATCTGGATCCAAAACATCAAGTATTACTGTGTTATTATCATTTCTTTTCAGAGTGGAAGACGTGTCCGTTATTTACGATGAGAATCTTTTCCTCAGAGTTACTCATACTGGGAGGGTCGACTTAGACTATCCACGTATATTCCATATCACCTGTAATGTCGACGTGACGTCATTTCCGTTTGACACCCAGACATGTGTCCTAGAGCTAACTAGTTGGGCATACACCATCGAAGAGCTGGACCTTATGCACCTGTTGCCAGAAGTCAACGCCCGGCTACTTAGGTGAGCGATTTAACATCCATCTGATACCCTGTCAAGTCACGTGATTACAATATAACCAGTCATTGGTGTGCACAGGTTTCTAATGCTTATATTAAAATGTTAACTAGTATTAATTCTTATCACTTGAATGTTATGATAAATTTGCATAAGTGCATTCTAGTATACCTAATAAGGAATGCATTGCTATTCTATTTTTCAGTCCTAATGGTGAATGGACCTATCTCGGTTCCAGTGTTGATCGTGACGTCATTATTGAAACAACATCATCTGGACAAATGAAATACGCAATGCTGAGATACATTATGAAACTAGAACGAAAGAGGTCTTTTTATGTGACTAATATCATACTTCCAGTTACATTGACTGCCATATTAAATGTACTGGTCTTCATGATCCCTAACAACTCGGGGGAGAAGATCGGCTACGCACTGACCATCTTACTGGCGTTAGCGGTTCTGCTGACCATGATCGCGGACAGCATGCCGCACACATCATTGCACCTCTCAGTGTTGTGTAAGTATGCCTTGGAAGTTGCTGTAAAGATAAAATGTCTATTCGGTCACTCGGTATTGAATTGTTGGTGACTTACAGTAATTGATACGTGTTGATACAACATGTTGTACTAAACATCGTAATAATCTTGGCAATCATTTAAGCAATGTCCCCTTTTTTCACCTCAAAAGTAATTTACACCGTAATTTACACATTCCTTCCCACTAATAGACTCGGCGCTACACTCAGGATTTATTAAAACCAAACAATATAAAAAACTGAAGTATACAAAAAATACGATTTGGATAATTTGAAACAGCTATGTAAATAATTTGTAAATAAGCTCTGCAGCTCTGTAAGAAAACAATCGCTACAGCTAGTTTTTAATTGAAGTATAAAAGCAACTTACCCGAGTAAGACAATCAACTCACTCAGTGTTGATTTTTGTTAACTTTGTATCAGATTGTCAACTCTAGATATCACTTTGATAATGTATTCAAAGTCTGTGATACTGATCTTGTCATTTCAGCGTTTTATCTCGCCCTGACGTTATGTGTGTCTGTCTTCTGTGTCGCCTGCTCCGTCGTTATTCTTCGCCTCCATCTGAAGGACCCGAACGAGGAACGACCGGGATGGGCAAAATTCATATGGAAGCATGTCGGATTTTTAGTTCGACCAACTGTTTATCAAAGTAAAAAGGAAGTTGAACTTGTCAATGTCAACGGCGCCTCCGAGCGTAAACCCTTGTCCTCCGACACCGCGACAGTCATGCTCGATAATGTTGCCGAGCTGATCCCTACGTGGGCAGATGTTGCTAACGCCTTGGACTGGATCGCCTTCTTCGTTAACACGGCAGTCATCGTCTTTGCCACTATTATCATCATGATCATTCTGTGTTTATGAACCAATGCATATAGTTAATGACTCCCCTGGCCAGTAATACATTGGCCGTAACGATCCACGGACTGATACAAAACTTCATATATATAGTGATGTGCTTAGTTACTCATGGTGCAATAACTGAACGTGTGTATTACGATCTTGATAATAGTTAAACAAAGGAACGTCTCACAAACGTTAATTCCAAAACCAAAAATTAACATGAATGAATAAGGTTATTGATACTGTGCTTCAAATACAGGACATTTCCAGGACATATGTTGACATGATCAGATACAGAAAGTACCAAACTAATTTTGATATGAACCACCTAATTAGGCGGTACCAGAAACAGTGTTATAATGCAACTATATCGTTACCAGGGAATGTATTGATACGAACAGGATACTTCTTCAGCTGTATAACTACAGACATAATTCCATGTTCTTTCCGTTTTGTAGATTATTATATCATGCAATGATCATCACTCAGATCTAGTGTATTATGATTTTCCAGTGGTAGAGTGTACACGAACGGTCACATAGGAGCCGGTGATAACCACTATCCACCCGTATCGACAACCAGAGCGGCGGCGGTCTAGCTGATCACTTAACTATGTGCAGGAAGCGACGGACGTGTTGATAACAGTAACTAACTCTTTAATGTGAAAATGAAATTCAAATCTCTCATCGCCATCTTAACACGATTTAAGTACAAATTTATTTTCCCCTCATACTTGTACATTGACGCTTTGTAAAATTACACAATTCATCGTCATACCTTGAATGTGTTGCTTTTAAATATATACAATATTATGGATAACACCAAGACCCTAGCTTGTAAAGCGTTCTTTTATCATTTATTTAATAGTAGGATATTATATAATATGATATTATCGAAGACTTTGGTCTTGTTTGATTTAATACCGAAACAAATTGATCTTTGATACAATCAAATATTAAATACATAAAGTAGGAGTGCAAATCCTACGTTAATGAATGAGAACTGAACGACACAGGAGTATTTTTCTTGTAAAACATCATGGTGACAATCACTTAAAATAAAAGTTCCTCTACATTTTCCGATTGATAGTGCCTTTGTTGATTTCGACAGCAGGATTTGCCTTCATTAGCATTCCTACAAAAACAAAGTGTGATTCTCTTTAAGCCGTTTTGCTTTGTTTCCATCGGGGACTGAATGCATTGAAGAGCTGATAAGGTAGATTACCAGAAAACCTGGTCAAATCCTTTTATCTTTCTTTCATATATATCGACAAAATGTCTTAATAGTAGGAAATTCACTGACTTCACCGACATCATATTCCACTGAACTTGAAATCAAGGACCCTAAAGACTCGTCTACATATGTCGCTAACCGCGATCATTACTTACAACATGACCAACATTGACAGCTCACTATTAAGCTGCACGATCAGCAGCATTTTCCATTTCGTGAATTTTCTCTTTCTTCATTATGACAGCATGTTGCAATTTTTGCATTTTTCAATTTCTTGCTCCAAATATCAAAATTTCCGTGACAGATGTCGACTGCTAACGGACTAATAAGTACGAAATGTTATGGAGATGCATATTATTGAAATCTATGGGAAAGGTTATCGTCACCATCAAGATCTCATTTGAAATATTCTATTTCCTTGTGCGTTATGGACGTCGCTGTTTATTATGTTCCTAAGTGTTCCTGTTGTCACTACCTCGTTTCTTCCTTTAAGGCTTATACACTTCTTGCATTTGACCTAGATTAACATGGCGGTTATAAAGCATTAGACTCTTACCCTTCCAGAACATGTGAGCTGATTCTCCTTGTGGTTTTCAAGTGTCTCCATGTAAATCTTTACTATTAAATATTAAAGTTGTTGTAGTGCAGAGTGTAAATACCATGGCATACCCCTATTAAGGTCCACGTTTGATTACGTCAACCTCATTTTCTTTATCCAAATCTAAGGTCAAGTTCACGTGTACTTCGAGAAGTTGGGTAGTACTCAGATGCCTTAGCAGTGTTAAACGTTTTCCCCATGTAGTCCATACTTTTCAGCTCTAATTAGTTGAATTGTTTTGCTCAAGGCTGGTTTTAGTTTAATCGGTTTAAAGTTTCCGGGATCTGTTTCGACTTTTTGTTTCAAAACTAGGACACACAATGGCCATTGGTTTATTTCTTGTTCCACGAAGAGTTATTGCCAGACGATTAAGGACCCGGGTGCTATGATGCAAAGATCGTTTGCGCATGTAGTTAGATTGTAGATGTCGCTTTCGTGTTGTGATTAATGTGATAGAACTGCTGTCTAAGGATACTGCGACACCACACAGCTGCGACCCTGCAGCAGGCAAGTACTCGGTACACGTGACACTTACATTAAGGGAACATGAATAGACGAGACAAAAGTGGAGTTTTCCCCTACGTATGGAGTTATGCCCCTTTGTTTAAAAACATGGTGCACTCTACTCATGCTAAAGTACTGCAGTGATTCAAATGATACTTGATACACATTAAGAGTATGTATGTGTTTGGTGACAGTTCTTTATGTGTTTGCCTTGGTATCCCTTCGTTGATGGTTATAGATATCTAACGTTTCATTGCCCTTGTGCTGATGCACTTTATATTTAAACTTTATTACATCGCCTTTCATATTTTGTTCCACACCGTTTGATGATCCTAACAGATGTAGATATATCTGATAAGATGCAGCAAGATTGCTTTCCGGGACATGTTGTTCATGAGTTTCAATATTACTGCATATCTTTAATGTAAACAGTGCTTTTTGTATTGGCTACACATTATGTGAAGGGTTTTAACTATATTATTGATGATGTATTCTTGAAATCAAATATGGATAGTTGCAATTTGTTTTCTTCATTTTATGAAACATTTCTGGCAGCTGAATGATAACTCAACCCGAAGATAATAAGTTCTTTGGGTTACAATGTACCTTCAAAATACAGCATACGGTAAACAGTTACCGACAGCAACCAAACAATGTACCTTACAATGTACCTTACAATGTACCTTACAATGTACCTTACAATGTACCTTCAAAATACAGCATACAGTAAACAATTACCAACAGCAACCAAAGTGCTCCTCTAATTACCAGGACATATCGCCAGTCCACGCACTGGTGTGATTTATCGAGGGGTATCATATTGTATAGAGTTACCAAACATTATGTACAGTGTGGTTACTCCTTTAATTATCTCTGTCTATTTTATGATAAATTCGGGATTGGTGTTTAGGCCCTGGTGTTTACGGCCCTGGTGATTAATTAGATTTTTCGGGTAATGGCTTTAAAGACCTTGTCTACAGTAATCTCAATGTCCTGGATAGAATATATCCTTTTGTTAAAGTAGAGTGGTTTTTCAGTTGTTTCTATACCGTCGTCGCAGGTGATAAGTTCACCCGAAGACTTCAACATATTTGATATGGTTGATATCAGTTTTTTTAATCCAAAACGGTTTTAAGTTTGTTTTAATCATGTAAGAGATCCTATTTCGACCGTCAACAGGTTGCCCTTAATTTGTTCCTTGCCTAATGAAAGTTCTTGTGCATTTTAAAAGGTATAGGCACTTTCACTATATATTTTATCACCTATTACCATGATTCCCCGTTTATGTATGATTATTCGAAGATTTTTTTTGGCTCATCTCATTGATTCTTTAATTAAGAAAAGCCCTCATCTCAGGGGCCCCAAAACACCTGTCCAATACTCTCATGTTGGTATTTTTGAGGTTGTTTCGTTGTCTTCGTAGTTTTCTGCATTATAATTTGATCCGATATTTCCTTTATGAGATTCTTCTTTAGATTTGCGTTAACACACAAAATACACAGACCGAAAGTTAAGCCATATGATCACTATTCCCCGACTTTCTTCATACCTGTTAATATTTCGTATTATCTTCTTTACTCTCACAGGTGAGGATTTGATCAAGTACAAAGTTTATGACCTGACTAAGTTCAGCAACTTGGGTCCCGGGTACTACCGACATATTTTCATTTTGTTTTCTCTGATGTACTTCACAACATTCCTACATTCTCCCTTTCACCATTGATCTCCTACAGTATATACATAAAACAATAAAGTCCTGTAGTCCTTTACGGGTGTTTCTATTAGACTCCTGGCCCCTTATTGCCCTCTGACTAGTCTCTGTTGGTAAACGACCTTTGCCAAGTAAAGGGGCACCCTGTGTAGCCATACAGACAGTATAGGTTAACGCAGTCAACATAACAGGCAATGTAGATATGGTGAGCTTTTGTGAATAAGAAGAATTATTTTATGATATATTTGCCTTGGACTTATCGCCTACATCTGAACCGTATTGCCCTTAACTGGTAAAGGT
This sequence comes from Chlamys rubida, assembly GCA_032359455.1. Taxonomy (NCBI): domain Eukaryota; kingdom Metazoa; phylum Mollusca; class Bivalvia; order Pectinida; family Pectinidae; genus Chlamys; species Chlamys rubida. The sequence continues at coordinate 8,179 of JAUMHH010013686.1, forward strand.
ATGAAATTCGCGTGATATACATTTAACAGCTATACATCTGTAAATTAGGTGAAAAATAAAGAATTGCATCACAGAACCAAATAATTTCTCAAAAACGATATTGCTGATCTAGTTCAAATATATATACATAAAACAGTCACTTGAACTGAGGAGTGTGGGTCTGGCTTCTGTGTAAGTTTATATATAAAACAGTCACTAGAACTGGGGAGTGTGGGTCTGGCTTCTGTGTAAGTTTATATATTGTTCACTATTCCAGTTTCTTTGTACAATGTATATTTGTTGTTTTGTTATTTACCTTCAAGTTCCAATGTAACTATAAATGAGCAATACAATTATTGAATTGAATATCAATAACATAAAAATATGATGTAATCTCCTAGCTCAAAAGCTAACCTATGTGAAAATTGTGTGTTTTAATTTGTGTATCCAAATTATCTGTCTATGATGTTAATATGTATTACTGGACCCAGTACCATACCATTTCAATACTGTGTTCGTTTTATACGTTAGATATATGATTTGACATCTCTACATTTGTTAAAGTTCCAGGGCATAACTGTATATTCGTCCAGGCGATAAACAACAGATAGATAAGCACTTGTCTGTTTAAGGCGGTCTTTCATTTTGTATCTGAGTCTGGAGTTTAAGTAACATACACACCAGAATTCGTATCAGGTCACAGTGACATGACGAAGCTAGGGGTCGTCAGACACCAGAGATGTTACCCAGCCACATGCAAGGAGATGGCTGGCAGACACGATTCAACATAGCCATATTTTAGTTAGAACATCTCAACAATAATAAGGTCACGCATCATCATTTTCAAATCACAATATCAACTTGGAAACGGGTTGTAAGCTTATCTTGCCTAGCGTATAACTCCATACTGATATTTATCGTTTCACTTCAATTTTCCATCTTTTAAATTCTAAATTTTAAAAGGACGCATCCGTAAACGTATAACATTAAGTTATGTGACGAAAATAGGAAAGTTTTTAAGTTCCGCATGAGATGATGCGGTTATAGTTCAGTAATCTGACTGTACCCTCTGGACGCGAAACGACGACAGACGATACCCAGGCGGCTGTACATCCTACCTTCAGACTAGTCCGGTACGTAAAATCACACTGTCAGTTACATTAATTCGTTAGCATTCTCAATTACCATTTCTTCATTACTTTTGCAAAATTCCGTCATAGACGAACGACTGATGTGTGTCACCTTTCACGTTTCTCTCTCACTAATTTGGTTGTAGTAGAAACATTATTAAACGCATACGTTTGACACAATGATTGTTTAGATCTATGTATTAGATAGTTTGATATTACCTATTGGCGAATAGTCTATCTCCATCCTCACCCTTTTATGATACATATTTTGAATGACATATAATTTTCAGTATTCATGTTTCCACACATCTCAATGACAACAACACAAAATACTTAACCGATAACTTGTGCGAATATAGTTGCGTGTGTCGATATCAAATTTTGTGTTTACGGCCAATGACGTCAAGCTGTGAAAATATGCCTAATTAAGAATACTGACGTCACAATTCACTTCATGTACCAAGTCGGTGTATTTGAAATGACCCAGTAGTGTACCATTGGTTAGTTGATAATTCACCCAATATAACATGTACTAAACATTCGTTTTAAGTTAGATATACTCATTTATTTTCTATATATCTCAACTGCATCACTCAGGTTGATAATTAGTGGTTACCTTATAACAACGTGTCACTGATAAACATGTCATTCATTTTCACTGATACATATGAAGAAATATTTTGATGAAAAGTACGTGACATTTATTTCACTGATGAATATGTGGTAATTTTATCGCATTTGACTGCAAAAGGAGAAAATAAAAATAAAAGTATCTCGCGGATGTTTATGATCAACGAAATGAGATCACTGTGGCTAACATTAAACTTGCCAATATGTTTTATTACTTTCATCTCTGAAAGCTCAGAGTGTATATTTGTCGGTCAGCAGTCGACATCTATCACGGACACCGGGGTCAAAGGTCAAATAAGTGCAAAGTTTTCAAAACGATCTTGCCGGGCTGTAACTTTTAAACTGTTAAAGGGGAGACATGCGTTTTTGTTCACAAACACAAATCTCTAGTTACTCCATGTACGACTTTGTCGCTTATTTCATGAAGTATGTTTACAACCATAGAGTTATATGGCCATTCGCCTATTTTGGGAAAAGAAAGTCCTCATAATAAGAAAACAACGGCGTTCCTTTAGTTTGCTCTGAGGTAAAGTAGTAGTGTAAAGATTGGAAAAACCAAAACCGCGACCGTAAATCTCAAAGCACCTCAGGCGTATCCCTTAATAAGCTAAATTTCATTAAATATAATTACGAACAAATGTTTAAACCTAAATATAGGTCAATGAAGGCTTATTTATATTTAGGGATAAAACCCTACTGTATTCGCGGAACTAGTAAAACGGATATTGTTGACAGTATACTCACGATATACCGCCGCAAATTTCAAATGACAGTGGGGTTATCCCCATTCTAATTAATATCAACCAAAACCACCGAAAGAAACGACGATTTCAAGATATTTTTGAGTGTTTTCTTCAAATCCTGGGTCTCTCTGCTGTGTATTGGTGACATGTCATGAAATGTCATCGACCTCATCAACAATCGCCATCAGGGCTTCATACATGTATGCAATTGAGAAATGTGCGGACGGTATATCGTGGTTTTACTGTCGCAAATTATTTTGATTGACCAATAAAATGCCTTGTTACATCACAAATGAATTAGAATTTACTTTACAATATATTTGATTTGAGGAAAA
>JAUMHH010013697.1:0-10994 GCA_032359455.1 Chlamys rubida
CGGACGGTGTGTGAACGATGTATGCACGGTGTGCGCACGCTATTTTTGGTGCGTTGTGCGGTCACACAACTGTAATAATTCTGACCGTTTTAGTGCCGAAGAGGGAAATGCGCTGACAAAGACGCACTAATCGATTGTTATAGCGTCAGTACTTTGTTAACGTTATTAAGAAGGCCGTCAGTAGCCTATCAACGTTATTCTTTAGTCCGTCAGTAGCCTGTCAACGTTATTAAGTAGGCCGTCAGTAGCCTCTCAACGTTATTAAGTAGGCCGCCAGTAGCCTATCAACGTTATTCAGTAGGCCGTCAGTAGCCTATCAACGTTATTCAGTAGGCCGTCAGTAGCCTATCAACGTTATTAAGTAGGCCGTCAGTAGCCTATCAACGTTATTAAGTAGGCCGTCAGTAGCCTATCAACGTTATTCAGTAGGACGTCAGTAGTAGCCTATCAACGTTATTAAGTAGGCCGTCAGTAGCCTATCAACGTTAATCAGTAGGCCGTCAGTAGCATATCAACGTCGTTCAGGTTGTTCAGTAGCATGCTAACGTTATTCTGTAGGCCGTCAGCAGTCTGTCAACGTTTCTCATGCAAGTCAGCACGTCTATTAGTGATTAAACTACATTATATGATCACGAGGTACACGTACCAAGTGCATTGTGACGAGTAAAATTGTATGAGCTGTTAAACAGAACATTGAACTGTAAACTTCCAATGCAGTAACCCTCATAGGCCACATATGGCCGGCTGTTTTCACTACTTTATTGTACAATAACTGGTTTTACATGTGTGATCAACATGTGATACGAAAATTGAATATTTAGTGAAATGAGCACCTATTCACTTGATATCAAATGATTACACAATAATAATGGCTTAATGCATACTTTTCAATTTTCATTTATCCAACGATAGGACATGTGTTAGCTCAGCTATAGATACAAATAGTGGAAGTAAGGAAGTGCTCTGTAGACATAATACCAGGTAAGTTTCAGCTAAGTACCTTCACCTGTAATACATAAATTTTGGGGAATTTACGAGGTTAAACGTATATGGTAGAATTAACGAGGTTAACATATCTGGTAGGATTAACGATAGTTAACGTATATGGTAGGATTAACGAGAGTTAACGTATATGGTAGGATTAACGAGTTTAGCCGTATATGGAAGGATTAACGAGTTTAGCCGTATATGGTAAGATTAACGAGGTTAAACGTTTATGGTAGGATTAACGAGGTTAACCTATATGGAAGGATTAACGAGGTTAAACGTATATGGTAGGATTAACGAGGTTAATCGTATATGGTAGGATTAACGAGAGTTAACATATATGATAGGATTAACGAGGTTAACAATATATGGACGGATTAACGAGGTTAACCGTATATGGCAGGATTAACGAGGTTAACCGTATATGGTAGGATTGACGAGGTTAGTCGTACGAGTATAGGTAGGATTAACTAGGTTAGCCGTATATGGTAGGATCAACGAGGTTAACCATATATAGCAGGATTAAAGAGGTTAACCGTATATGGCAGGATTAACGAGCGTAACCGTATATGGTAGGATTGACGAGGTTAGTCGTACGAGTATTAGGTAGGATTAACGAGGTTTACCATATGAGGTAGAACTAAAAGTTAGTGTAATCGTATATCGATGGATTAACGGGGTTTATTTTGCCGGGATGATGGAGTTCCGATTTGAGTGAACAAAGTAATGGTTTTTCTCTTTGAATGGCTGGGATAATGATTTTCCGCTGTTATATGTGTTGAGATCTATACGGGGTTTTAGTTTGTTTGTTAGGTTTAACGAAATTACTGAAAATGTCCAGATAATAGGGCCCTCTGTACCGGGAGAGTGTAACAACGCACGGCTAGACTGGGATTCGAACCCGGAACCCTCCGAACTCTAGACGGACGATCTAACCTGGTCGGCGGCGATCGACCCAGTCTGATCTCCTACGGTAATACATATGTACTTAACGAGGATTCCACTCTGATCGAGATCATTATGTGGTCAGTTTACAGTGAATAAATCACTACAATGTTACATTATTGAGGTTTCAAAATAATTTATTATCGTTTACGAAGATACCAGAGAGATACAAGGTCGCCTTTAGAGAAAAATCAACTCTTTCCCAATTGTTACGTAACACACCGGATCTGCACACCAAGCTGAAATAAACTAGTAAATTGCTTGTTAACGTACCTGGTGCATTTCCAATGCGACTTGAACATAGTTTCCCGATTTTCTTCCAGCTTTTCGGCATTTTCTGTTCTTTTGCGGTATCTTTATAGTGTATTCGTAGATAGTCGGGTAGCTCCGTTCATGTTCTATACTGACTGGAGACTCCCTTTTGTAAACAAAATAACTTATGTAAGCTTTTAGCACGTGAACTGGGTATTATGTATCACATGGGGTACAGTAACATGTCCCATAGACAGATTGGCGTAAAGGTGTATTGTACTGAATGCCGTAGACGTAATGTTAACACACATACACACTAAACAATGTGACGCTAAGTCCACGTGAGACCACTCGTCCATCCAACCTTGAACATACCGTGTGACATAAAATCAAAATACATGAACGCATGTACTTGGGAAGCAGGGAAAGACCTTCATTAATGGATTGTTGGTAAAGGTCATCTCATGCACCACTGATTTGTCAGCTGACTGTGCTGCGACCCCGCCGTCTTACCGTATATAGATCGAAAGCATTAGCGCAGTCAAATGTGCTGTGATTGGTTCAATATGATATTTCACTTTGGCCATATCTGTTATGTATCAATAGTTAAAGGTATATGGACCTAAATTGGCATTTTATAGTTTTTTTTACAAAAGTAATGTACAATTAATCATAGATTTGTAATCTGCAATCAACCACAGCTAACGATTTGTAATCTGCAATCAACCACAGCTAACAATTTGTAATCTGCAATCAACCATAGCTAACGATTTGTAATCTGCAATCAATCGAAGCCAAATCTTGTTATCTACAATGAAAAATAGCTAATGATTTCTAATCTACAATCAACCATAGCTAGCAGTTGGTGTGCTTGTGTTTTACGTCCTTTTAACAGTTACGGTCGTTTAATGACGTGCTAGGATTTGGTGGTGGAAGAAAGCCGGGGGTTCCTGAAGAAAAACCACCGACCTACAGTACTTGGTGACTGCCCCAAGTAGGTCTCGAATCTGCGGCTCAGTGGTGGAGGGCTAGTGGTAGCAGAGTGTCAGACGCCTTATCCACTTGGCCACCGCCGTCCCTCCATAGCTAGCAATCTGTAATAAATCGTAACTGAAATATGTTATCTACAATAAAATATAGGTTATGATTTCTAATCTACATGCAATCATATTTAACGATTTTTAACCTGCAATCTATCATTACTAACGATTTGTTATCTTCAATCAATCATTAGTAACGATTTGTTATCTTTAATCTATCATTACTAACAATTTGTTATCTTTAATCTATCATTACTAACGATTTGCTATCTTCAATCAATCATTATATGACTAACGATTTGTTATCTTCAATCAACCAAAGCTAACGATTTGTAATCTTCAATCAACAAAAGCTAACGATTTGAACAAAACGAAAACAAACGAGTTACTGGTAAATTCAAATATATGATCATGCACAAATAACTGTAGTCATGAAAATGACAGACCGTCAAATTTATCGAAAAAAAGAAATCAAAATATCTTAAGCATAAACTAAACGACGACGAAAACGACACTGTAAGGGCGTACATGCCCAGTAAGAATATGCTAGTGTTTCTTGGCCATATCTAGTAGACGTTATGATGTTTTGAGAAATCCGGGGAAAGTTTGTAGATTAATAATGATTAACATACCGTGAACATGTCCTTTAGCTGACACCGAATCCTCCCATCTCGGCCAGGTTTATCCTATTTTTTTCCCGGTGAACCGGTTACAAGAACCAGAATCTTTTGTATTGTTGACAAACTGCTAACGGACAACATTTTCGAAATTCCGCCTTTTGAGTTTGAATTTATCGTCAAAACATAAATGGTTCCCGAAATAACAATTAACACGACGGAAAAACCCGCACAGTTCTAGTTGAAAGACGTCCGTGTGTAATGGTTACGCTTTGATTACAATGTTTGAGTTGGCAGAAATGTCGCTTGAAATACAACTTTTGGAAGCATCTACTTAATAATTAGTAAGGTAGTGCATAGATCAAAGACAATTTAAAAACCCTACATCTTATGGGCATTTCGTCCATTAAGGTCCTAAAGATATACAGAATGGAAATTCGCGTCCAAAGTGTTCTGAGAAGTAATAATGTACAAATACACCGAAACAGGACAGTTCCTTTAACATCCTTGACATTACATTGAGGACTGTTAGTTATATACCTGATGCTTTAGTATTATATAGGGGCTACGTAACGGAAATGTAAATATTCAATTTATAAACAAATCAAAGATGTAACAATGCTAACCATGGTGATACTGTGTAAATGCTTCAGTTACAAATACAGATGTAATCACACGCCGCTGATTAGCCGTGCTTAAATCCAGAATTAATAATAATATAGTAATGCAAGTACAGTAATGAGGTGTTAGAAATCATTCCCATCTTTTGGGGTAAGACAGAAAAAGTCTAGATCTTGGGGCAGGTGTCTTAATTGTCTAAGCCCAAAGCATCATGACAAACATGTAAGGATATTACCTCTTGTGTTTGATAAGTTTCTGCCTTGTGCGTAACAGAATAGATTTATCATTATCGAAGCGCAATTCTTTAGTTTTTGCAACGATGTAAAATACTTAAACAATGTCTGTGTACGAGGACTGTTACATGTATGTGTATAGATGAACTTTCCTGATGCAGTGCTACCATTTACCTAAATCCTCCTGGTCGAGATTGACTCTCGGAAACAACATTACTTTAAAAGGAATCAGGAATACAGTGTTCTTTAGGAAATAAAATGATCACATGAACAATCGTTAAACCTATAAAGCTGTCAAATATAGGAGTGACATCGATTGTGTTCTTTGTAAACAATGTCGTAAAGAAGCAAGCGCCATTACAACGAATTTCATCAAATATTCAAAAGTAAGTATGACTAACCGTAACAGTATAGTGTTACGTCTCCCACCAGCAGCTTCATCACCTGCTAATTAACATATTAATGTCTGTGTATTCCTGTCATTAACAAATACAGACATGTAACACCTGTTATATCGGACACGGAAACTTGCATAAATTAAATAAACCAAATAGTAACAAGTCATATCTGCATGCTATACAATCTCTGTTACAGTATAAAAGCTCGCTCTATAGGACTGCCTTGATACATGTATATGTATACGTTGATCTATCATTATAAGAAATTGGACCCTTTGTATATATTTATATATACTAGTATAATATATACAGTAGATGCATTTGAAAACGTAGGCAGATAACTATGGAACGCCAAATTAACACATATTCAAATAATTGTACCTATCTTGAATAATTGAAGATAGGTATAATTCAATTGAAGATAGGTGAAATTCAATTAGAGATAGGTACAAATAATTGTACTTATCTCTAATTGGTTAGAGCAAGGTAAAATTGAGTTCAAGCTATCTTCAATTAATTGTATCTATATTCAATTATTTGAAGAAAGGTACATTTAATTTAATATATGTTAGTTTGGCGTGCCATAGATAACGACGTTACTATACTCTGTTATCATAAGATGATGATCATTCCCACAAGTACATGGTGTACATGTGGATATGAAAGGCAGATACACAGCAGAAACTGCCGCGACACTCATTACTATGTACATGTCATACACTTAAATAGACAGAAATCAATAATGCCATAATGAAGACACAACCGTATTTTCTGTTTCTAAAAGGCAATATAATCCAAAACATCTTCAATCTGAAATATTTTAGTTATATTGATTATTCAGTATTTTCTCAGTGTAAAAGTCTCTGTCTCTACAAGTACCCATCTCCTATCCTGCTAGATAAATCTAATTTGTATACGTATATCAGATTATCCACATTTATCTCACTTGACTTCCACTTGTGAAGTGGTCTGAAAGACCTAATATCTGTGACTAATATACTACTACAGACACAACGATGGTGTACGGATATTCTATAAGATAGTAATCTTTTATTTCACAACTCTGGTACAAAGAAATAAAATGTGTTGCTACAGTGAATATGACCATTATACTTGTGTATATCATGTAAGATATTCAAACAAACGCGTTTCTGATTACTTCATCAATTGTATCACGAAGCTTTCTCGGTTCCACCTTCCATTTAGATCATACAGTACCGCACGCTAGAAAACAATGTAGGGCAATACTACAGCGTAAACACCAAACAAAATCAGATCTTATAATTAACAGAAAAACGAAACCTACATCAAAGTAAACAGGGCGATATCACCATCCACACAAATATACCAGATACAAGCTGCTCAGTAGGAGTGAGGTAAACAAACAATATATCGTAGTACCAATGAATAAAATCTAAATCGACACGGATCAACAACGAACGAAGCTTAGTAGGCATCACAACAAAGGAGAATACATTTTGAACCCCAGATAAAAAAGGTGAATCCAGGACTCGGAAGTAAAGCGTTCCCTGAACCACTAATAACATCCGTCAGGATGCCTTTTGCCAAGTCAAGTTAAATATGTACATGTAGGTCACCAAAGATCTATGCCACAAACGAAAGAAAATATAAAATCGTTTCAGGCACTATAATTAGAAATGTGATTATAATTTATTTGAGATGTAACACGACATTTGATTGGTCAACCAAAAGAATTTGCGGCAGTATAACCACGATATACCGCCGCAAATCTCAATATAAAACAGGGTTTCCCCCTAATTTTATATATTAACTTATCTGGGGAATCCTTATCATTTAGTGGGTACACGTGCTCGCAATGAGAACATTGTTCTTTCACGACAAACCCTGAAAACACAGTGTGCTAATCTATAAATATCAAAGCACGTGATATGATTAGCTATATATAAACTTGGTAGTTTTATATTTGCTCTATGTACTGAAACTGGTACAATTTTTTGGTGCATACACTAAATACCACTGAACCGTCACAGGTGTCTGATAGTATCTAGGTCGTATGCTATACATGTCCTGTCTATATGAATATATAACGCATGGTCTAATGACCGTAATTGTCTGGCAATATGTTATTTGTTAAAAGGTATAAATCGTTACGTTTTTGTTACATTAATGATATAATACAGATCCCTGAAAGAAGACCTATTAAGAGCACAACCAGGTCTGTTTTTTTCGTTCCTTAAGGATCCCTGTACCACTGCCAAAAACTTTTCAGTCATAAGTATAGCTTTGATATGTCATGTTTGAAAAGAAGAAACCTTTCGGTCCTTACTGAGAATCAAAGAATCCAAACAATTGAGACAGGAAATATTTTCTACAGAAAAGAAATTACGAAGGGAAACAGTGTACAGCAAGCAATGAAAGTGTCGCAACAAAAGTTAAAATATCTTATTGTGAACAAATTGTCAGCAGGTTTGACAACGAGCAGTCAAACGGTGTTCAGAGTCTCAAGAATAAGCTGAAACTAGTAGTACAACATATAAAGAGTTTAAATCGGATGTTGACCAGTTGAGGAAGACGATGGTCGACTACAAGCAAACCACGCAACACTATTCAGCAACAGATTACGGAAACCAGGAAACAAATAAAAGACATCCCAATCAGGAACAGCGACAAAACAACAGAATCCGGAAAGGGGAATCACAACGACAAACAGGGAGAGACAGAAACAGTAGCACGGATAACAGTGTTGAACCGTTCTGGTGTGTTAGACGACATCTCATCTAACGGCATATTTAGCAAAATTGTACGAAAAAGGCGGAAAATCGTGTAATACAGTACGAGGTGATAGAACACCTATTCAAAATAGTCAAACTACGAGACATGGTGATAATAATCAAAGGTCTGATACAACAAGTATCCCGGTACATTTTCCGTCTTCCGTCTGTGAAAGTGCTGTAGAGCGATCGAGGAAGCTGTCGGAAAACTGTACAGGGTTTTGAAAACAGAAGCGAAGTAAAGTCGGTTCTATGTGAACGAGATTGATGGAAACACGGCATCAGGAACTGCTATGAGAGAGTCCTTCTCCGATGTTCGTGTTATGTATCTTCGGTACTTCCAGAAAAGGTCGAAGGGTACAGCATCCGCGCAGCTCAACATTGGTGCTGAGGACGAACACATCATTAAGGTGACCACGTTTGGCCCAGGAGCATATGGGAGTGGTTGCCACGAGATGTCTTTATGGAAAACCAACGTAGCCATGGACAGTTTTAATATAATGTGTTGGAACGCTGGAGGTTTCATGTATGGTGCCCCGTATCTAATCGAGTGTCTACAAAAGCATGCTATCCACCAGTGTGGAATATTTGAACACTGGTTAAGAGAGCACAATATTTCATTCTTTGACTATTTTGACAACGTTTATTACAGTGTTATAGCTAAGCTGTTTTTTGAGGCTGATCCAATTAGATATAGATGTAATATTATAGGTGGTGAAGTGCTCCTTTTTAAAAATACTCTACAAAAGGTTCTTTAGAATTGTGGGTGCGGAAATCACTCTTCCCAATGATGTTACCTTTTATTGTTTCTCTGTTAACATGCCAGCGTGGTCAAGATCATTTGGACTGTTGTATGACATTTCCTCAGAGATAGGAATGTTAAAGTACGTGGTCCTAGGTGCTATTTTGTGCTGATGATAGGACCGAACTTTTCCAATCATTTTTGACCAGGTGTAATCTTTTTTCGGTGAACGTACAAAGCAACTGTGAAGGTTCTCTATGCGTATGTGTCACATAATTATTTAATTAGAGATTCCATTATTGGCCACATTATTATTGAGACATGTATGTCAGATTCGCTATGAAACTGTTATATTCTGGACGATTGTGAATCTAATGTATCTGATCATAATCCAGTATTTTGCATTTATTAAATCTCGCGAATTGTTGGAAAGAGACATTGGCTTTGTCAAGTGTAATTGGAATTTTTTTTATCAGAAATAGTGGAATTAATAGATATTCTTTTATTCTGAACGCCCAATTAGCACCAATAACGGTACCAGATAATAACATTACTGATGGAACTATTGAAAAGTTCCAAAGTGATATTGTTTCATGCCTGATAAAGTCATCGAACTTATCATTAAAAGTTCTGGAATTTCGTCAGCATCGGAAACCCATTGCAACAAAAAGTTGTTCATAGAGACAAAAATGAGTCAGATGGATTAATAGAATCTGCTCCTAACTTGAGGGTGTGACAGAAATCTCCAACCCGAAGGGTGATATTTTTTGGTTGTCTAACCCAGAGCCTCGGGTAAAACAACTCAAAAGCATCATCCCGAGGTTTGGAGATTTCTCTGTCACACCCTAAAGGTAGGGGATGATTGTTTTTCTCCCATCCTATTATTTCAGTCACAACGCCACCGACAGTAGTGTAAACAAAAACACATGTGGGGTATGAATATATTGTCATTTACTTTTGATGACGTGACACTTACCGGTGACGCATTTTAATGACGTCACAATTGAACACGTGCTAATCGGCACGAGGCTATCTCCCCCTAGGGGTTGACAATTAAGCTGATCTTTCCTGGCTAAAATGGGAGACACACCTGTGAAGGGTGGGAGAATTTCTTATTGACCCTTACACCAAACAATCCTTGTAAACTGGTATTCTAAATGCTTACCTCTGATTACAAATTTCACTATATACACAGGGTCCATGGTGGCCAAGTTGTTAAAACGTTTGACTGCATATATATATACCTACGATCATGCACTGGCCCTCCACCACGTTGGGTTGCTAGTTCAAGGCCTAAGTGTGCATGTGGCAGTTGCCATGAACTGGCCACTGATGGATGGCATACATTATGATATTACTGAAAAAAACCTAAACAAATTTACTAAATAAGAAATAATTCAAAGGCTTTAATTGTTCTATATATATATAGAAGAGAAAAAAAACCTCAATGATGCTCACAATCGTCCTACAGCAACAGGTCTGTTCTGACAAACTGTAAGAGTTACAGTTGTTAGAAAACAGGATGGTTTTTAGTGAAATATTGATTTATTTTATACCATTGTATTAATTCCAATTTTGGTTTGTTTTTGTTTGATGTCCTATTAACAGCTATGCCCTTACAGAAATAAAAGGCTTCTGGCAAACAGTTGCGGCAAGTTTGCGGCAAAGTTGCCGCAAGTTTGCGGCAACTGTTTGCCGCAAGTTTGCGGCAAAGTTACATTTCGTATGCAAATGAGTTTTCCGGCAAACTTTGCGGCAAATTGCCGCAAAGTTTGAAGTTTGCGGCAATCTTCCGGCAAACAAAAAGTTGCGGCAAAGTTGCGGCAAAAACTTTGCCGCAAGTTTGCGGCAAAGTCGCATTTCGTATGCAAATGAGTTTTCCGGCAAAGTTTGCGGCAAATTGCGGCAAAGTTTGCGGCAATCTTCCGGCAAACTTTGCCGCAAATTGCCGCAATCTTCCACAACTGCTCCAACTACATGTGTGTTGTAAAATGCTGAAATAGACAAATGGGATGTGTGATATTAACAGAGATTTCCTGTATGAAATTCTGGGCGGACTATTTAAGAAAATCCCGTCTAATGTTCCGCCATTTCCAACAGTAAGGAAAAACACTACCAGTTTGACAGGATGTTGGCGGAAAGCAGACGGATTCCGGGTAGAATCTGTTGCCAAAATATTTAAATGAGCTTAAGCGGATTCTGCCAAGCAAATATTTTTACCTAGGCCAGGAATCCGCCCAAAGAATCCGTCCACTTATAGGCGGATTAAGCAATATTTTTACCTAGCCCGGGAAATCCCGCCCAAAGAATCCGTCAACTTATAGACGGAATCCGCCAAGCAATATTTTTACCTAGGCTGGGAAATCCCGCCTAAAGAATCCGTCAACTTATAGGCGGAATTAGCCA
>JAUMHH010013708.1:0-10994 GCA_032359455.1 Chlamys rubida
AACTAACTAGTCGTCTGCAGAGGGTCCAGAACACTGCAGCACGGCTGGTTACTCGTACTCGAAAGAGAGAGCACATCGCACATGTGATATATTCATTGCACTCGTTACCTGTACGATACAGGTCGCAGTACAAGATTTTGGTGTACACATACAATGCACTGAATGGAACAGCTCCCCAGTACTTACAGGAGCTTGTTACCCTGTATCAGCCATCAATGCGGTCGGAGTCAGAATCATTGTTGTGTGTCCCAAAATCTCGTACTACGACCCATGGAAACCGGTGGTTTGGGAGGGTTTCGGCCACGTTGTGGAATAGCTTACCATCTGCTATTAGAAAGTCAAAACCCTGGCCAAATTCAAGAAGGACATCAAAACTCACCTGTTCACGTCTGCATTTTAGGCTCATTGCAAAAACGTCATGTAAATACTACCCTTTATTTATTCATTTATGTGATGATTATCTGCTTGCTTAATGTATAAAAGTGATTGTAAGCCTTTGTTTTTGTTTCACAATTATAACTAATACTCTTATCCATATGTTGTAAAGCGCTTTAGAGTAATTTTACAAATTATATAGGGCGCTATATAAATGTTATATATTATCATTTATCTAATTACGAGATTTGAAGATTTGAGTAAAGATTTCAGGAAACTCTTCACATCATAAAGAAAAAGAGACTGACGTTTCCAAATGAATTACAACCATTTAATAAAGTAACACACATGATATATCGGTAGATGTAATTTAAACATTTTGAAATATATCAATTTCTTTCTATGATTGTCCTTATTTAACATCACCATACCAATAACCCTTCACTTAGTAGTACTGAAGACAACAGGAAGGGCGAGGCATATCATTCTGCAGGACATTCGTCAAGACAAGGACAAGGTCATACGAATGTCATGTCTCAATTCTTAGGAAACATAATGGTAGTAATTGAAATAGACATTTCAGCTGCACAACATAGCACAATGCTACGTTTGAATACCTTAAGGGAACCATCAGGGTACCATGTTCGCAGTTCATCTGATCGTTACAGAGATAATCAATTAATGAATGAATGAATCAATGAGACGTTTGGAAATTGGTTTGGATATTTATTTTTAAATTATTCATGTTGCGGCAAAAAAAATCGATAATTCGGTAATTCGTCCTTTTTTATAAAAGACGAATTTTAACATTAAATTAGCAACATTCTTTAGCACATGTCCATGGAAGGTTAAAAACCATCGTACTTCAACCATCCCAATACATTCTTAAAGTTGTTCAAAACCCTTTGCTTCCAAGCCTCCGAGTCCCCACCCCAACATATACTTTAATTGTTACATATTAATATATTTGGTCTTCAAGAAATGATTTATGAAGAAAATATTGTTTAACTATAGTAATTAATCCTAACTATCATATTTTCGAAAATTTTCCAGCCGTTATGCACTATTTTGTAAAGTTAAGATAGCCATGTCCTGGATGCTATTAACGAAGTTAAAGAACTTCAGGGGGACAAAATAAATTTTCGGTTCGATCACATTCATTTGTCCATTATGCTTTATTAAAAATTAAATTAACTGGATGACTAATAATCAACTGTAACCTATCGTAACTTGTGAAGCGTTCAGCACAGTGATACATTAACCAATCAGAAGCTACACATTTGTGTTAAACATTTATTAGGCATTTCATGATTTTATCAACACACTTACTTGATTATTTCTGACGATGCTCACAGATGATTAAAAAATTGTTCAAATGTTTGGAATAACTTCATGCTAGCTCGCCCACTTCTGTATCTATTTTTAGTAACAACATAAGCAACTGAATAGTTTATATATAATGCAGCAGGTGACACAGAAGACACTGGAATTACAATATGTCAAAATGCTCAATATTTCATTATGCGTGACGATGATTGTTTGAAAAAGAACGTAATATTCCTGCTTTTGTTGTAGTACCTTTAACAGGTTTTTTTTAACCAACGATAGTGTGAGATTAGGTATTGTAATCCCCTGGACTATCTGTTTTTAACATCTGGAAATTCGTGAAGTTGTCTGTCTGTCTATCTCTGTCTCTCTCTCGATTTTTCTCGCTCTCTCTTAAGCAATTGTATTAACAAATACGAGCTATTTCTTTGATGTTTATCCTCGTTCTGCAGAATTATTGGGACACAATTCAAATTTAAATTTTCAGCATTTTATTTAAATTCTAAATTATTAAAGTGTTTAAAATGATCAATACGATGAAGTTAATTGAACATGTAACGACAGAATGGTTACTGTGGAGATAATGTTAACGCTATTGAATAGAAATTACACAACGTCGTTTCCGAGATAGATGTTCTCGGAACAAAAGCCACGTGAATTGGTGGTCACGTGGCTCGTTAAGGGGATGTGTACACTTTCTTTGTAAACGTAATCCAGTAGCAAATTAACTTCGTCGAGTTACGACATTGGTAAATTTGGACTAAAGGGGCTGAAATTTCACATCATTATGAAAGGGATATATTTATACTCATAAGTACCCTGTCATTAGATATGCTGTTTGTAACGAACTGCACTTTTTTTTATAAATTGTTGTGTGTAACTGTCAGATTTTTGGTTCTAACCGGAAGTACACATCCCCCTATCACTTTTCTAAAACCCGGAGAGAAAACAATTTCGAAAATGACGTATAGCCTAGTGCATTAGGATAAGCAAACTCTGAAATTAGATACGTCATGAAAACATGGAGGTTATAATGTTAAGAAAGATCAACGCTAGAATTTCAATACAAATTGTAAGTTAAACTACAGTATTGATATTCTATTTTTTCTTTGAGAAATGCTTCTTTAAAGTTCTAGTTCAGGACTTAAGAATTATTCTCCAGTATTATCACCTCTGAATACTAGAGTATAATCACCTCTTGCTTTCAGCTATTATATCAACATTTCGTGTGATCTTGTATTTCTGTGAAAATCAGTAGTGGTCCAAATGTTCGAAAGGGGCGGATCTTATATCCGCCGGAAGTTGGGATATCTTTCGAACGATCAAAGCGGATGCGGTCTTCAGAAACAAGCCGGCTTTTATCGTGGATATTTCCATAATCAATACAAATCCTTCAGCGCGGATAATATCAATATAAAATTATTCCATCGGACAACCATTTGAAAACACTTAAATGGATTGATCTGAGGGTTAATACACCCAATGTTATCAAAACACTATTGAGTAGAAGTAGACATTGATTTGGTGGACGAGAAAAACTCGATACAAACATAAAGGTCCGTGTTATTGATATCCAAACAATGTACACAGCGGCACCTAGAAATCTCTGTGGGCCAGAATATCCCGGCGAAACTCACATCCCTGTGGAGCAAATCGATCACATAGGTTTGATAGCTATTGACATTGTGATTCCTGTCTCGTGAACTATCTACATAAAAGTCAGATTAATGACGCAGCGTTATTCAGTTTAGGCCAATTTGATATTCATTACGAGTTAGAAAAGAAAATTATAATGATTTATCTTTCATATTTTTTTTGTTTCTTCAACGGATTAGTGGATATTGGTTCTAACAAAAGTGTTTTAGTTGCTATGATGTTATCACTGCGCTGTTCTTAAAAAATAAATTAAAAGATAAAAATAAAAAAATCAATTCAGTCTCCGCATTTAATTCATGCTCTTCGGATTAGCATGTCAATGAATAAAATCGTTAAAAACTCACACCAAACAGACCTGCTTTTAAATTTGCAAACATCCGAGTACTTAATGGGTTTTTTTAAACTTTGACAATGGCGGTTTCTAAAGGGTATGAAAATTAAACGATTTGTTCTATTTATTAAGTTTTCAATATTCCTCATAATAAATGTGCACCAACCTTGATTAGGAATAGGACGTTAGCAGACGTTGCTTAGCAATTTGGAACACCTGGTCTTGTTCTCCTTGGACTGTTTCGAGAGACGAAATGTCAATCTTTCCTAACTCATATTCTGTCCTAGTTTCATCGATTTTAAGATAGAATCGCGGTTTTCTTGACAATCGGGTATACTGTAAAATTACTTATCTTAGCAGACACAATTTTGTGCGTAATATTGGATTTTAATAGATAAGTGAATTGATACATTGGCACATGTGTAATTCCGTCTTTGCGTATTGCAAAGTTATCTTCTCTTGTGAGCAGGTATTGCTTGTGACGTCATTGGTTTGTGTGAGAAAATTACGTCGTTTTCTCAAAAATTGATGACGTTACTCTCACAAACAAATGACGTAACAATCATCTCTGCAATACGCAAAGACGGAATATATGGAATAGAAAACCATATACAATAACTTTCATTAGTGCAGTCATAAATTCGCGTAATTTTTCAAGCGTGAAAAAAACGCTAAAATTAGAAAACCTCTATATTTAGTACGTTCACAGTATTTTCATTCTATTTTTATGATAATATGGAGAATATTTCGGTCTTAGAGTTAAGGAGGAACTCGATTTATCATACAAATTACACATGCTATTTTATTGAAACACACCGAGAATATACCATTACATTATCACATTATACATCAGATCAAATAATAACACTGATTCAGGAAGACAAGTCCAAATAAATCCATAACAAATAAATAATAATAATAAGAGAATTTATTTATATTTGATGACAAAATTGACTCAACGACTTGTCTTACATTTGGTCAAGTACTGTAGTTATAAAATATACACTAATTTACAAAATGAACATAAAACAGAGAATCATAGGATAAAACATGATGAAATGCAATTGTATAAAACATCCATTACAGTACTTAAGATAAGTCCATAAAAATCTTCTTTGCACTCTGTTTAAAAGACAAAAGTGAATGTGCATTTCTAACATGTTCAGGTAAAATGTTCCATGTATATGGTCCCTGGTAGATGAAAGATTTCTTAAACATTTTTGCTTTAAATGAAGGTAAGTAACGAATATGTAATTTTGAAGATATCATATTTTCGTTACCTTTAAATTATCGTTAAATGTTGGATGATGTATTAAAACTGTTCTGACTTTCGAGCACCTGATTATGTGCTTAAGTGGTATAAGGACGTTAAGACCGTCAATCAATCAAAATCTGGGTTTGTTTGTAGGCGCGCGTGATGGCCTTTGCTTTGTTATGACATCTCTGCGGTTCTATTGACCGAAGTTCTGCTGTCGCTGGCGATGTTGAAATTTCAATCTGTTCCGGGATCTGACGTTGTAGTATTATTTAATCCATGATACTTAAAATTAACTAGCTGGATATCAAAAAGATAATAATAATAAAAAAAAAAATCTCTGTTAACGGTTAGTGTTTTTTTTCCTTTATCATATTTCTAACGTTATTGTTACAAATAAAAAATTCAGTCGATGTTGAACGGGTAAATAACATTTTTAATGATTTTTTTCTTTACTTTTTTTCTTTCCATCTTTTTAAAATTAGCCAATTAGGTAAGAGTTAACTAGCGAAATGTATTTTACCACAGATTCACAACACTGTAGGGCACCGACAGCAATCTATCATCTTCAATGCAGATCGCGACATGTCACACGAGTACCACTTCCGGTGTTTGACACTCTGGGTAATTATGGGATGGCTTTGATGTGTCGCTTATGTATTGCATAATACATGACAAATAAACGCGTTGGCACAGAAACGATGGAAATGAGATGTTAGAATCAATATAACAATCAAGTTGCTGGTGCTATCTTGTTTTATATCAACAGTAGGAGGGATGCTTTCTCTGTATTCACTTTCACATGGAAATGTCATCGATTGAGGAACGATATTTGTTATAGATTTATATGTAGCACTGACCAAGCAGTGATTACAAATATCGTTACTGGAATTTTGGACGTTACAGCAAAACAGCTTCAACTTAGATGTTTGTTTAAATCAAGATTAAATTAAAAATCGATATGCATTTTTTTCTCAGAGTAAGTGAAAAATTTTAATTTCATGATTTTAATTTCAATAAATATATTTTTTAATTAATCATTTCTATGGAAAGCTACCAAAACAGCTTTTCATTTAGAAACTGGAAGTCAATTGCAAGATGGTATACGATATGTTGAGTTGAGGAAGATAAGAATGTACATGTATGTATATTGCAAACAAATACTAATGATCACAGACCGCATTTTACTTTAAAACTTTGAACAGGCGTGACGGAGGATTTTTTTAGAATTGAATAATAAATAGTTTGAATAATTCATATCATGATTGACATGAATGTTGCTTACATTTTTAGATCGTACATTAGACAATATTTTATCTACACAGATAATGCGGTATATATAACCTAATAACATGCACGTGCTATTTGATTTACATAGGCTTGAATATCTATAATTTATCTGGCAGTACAAATGATGGAATTGAATAAACAAGATTAACATCGCGTCTGACTAATTTCTACTCCTCCACATGGAATCGAGATATGCCAATATGCTACTCTGGGGCGGTTTGCTTCAATCATGAGATGCATTTTGTATAGAAATGTCCTATTGACAGATAGACTACTCAGGTATGGTTTATTTCTATTAGAGAACCATCAGCGGCGATTACATTGTATCATAGTTTTCTATCAGAGAAATCGCAAATTACATTGTATCAGGGTTTTCTATCAAAGAGCCATCATATTACATTGTATCAGGATTTTCTATCGGAAAACCCTCAAACTACATTGTATCAGGGGTTCTTATCAGAGAAACCTCAAATTACATTGTAACCTGTTTTCCTATTGGAGAAAGCTCAAATTACATTGTATCAAGGTTTTCTATCAGAGAAACCTCTAATTACATTGTATCAGGGGTTCATATCAGAGAAACCTCAAATTACATTGTATCAGGATTTTCTATCGGAGAAACCTCGAATTACATTGTATCAGGGTTAGGTCGAGTGATTAGCCTGAATTGCCATACTGAGCAAAACTGCGAAAAACATATTATATGGATTATACGGTTTTTAATCAGAATCCTAACCAGAATAAAGTTAACAGAAAATAACCCAATTTTACTAAATATGTTTGAAATATAGCTTATTGTTCTTAAATTTTTATAAACGGAACTGAATCCTTAAAAAATGATGTTAACGGAAGGGGACAACCCGAATTAAACAGTACAATTGTCACGAGTATAACATAGAAAAGCAAATTTATCCCATCATCAACCCTGCGGTTTTATAGTGGTGTAAGATATCTTATTTACTATGCACTTTATTTCCTATCGTAACAAACGTGTAGAACCATTTGTCAAACATATCAGATAAGCACGTACTGAACAACGCTAATATAATCAATACTATAATTAATATTTCAATCGATTGATACACGTGCGGTTTAAATTGGTTAAATTATGTATAGGCTTCACAGAGTCAATATGGATATTAATAACAACTGCCGTGCAAGAACGGTGCGTGATATTTTAAATTGAGCGGTTTATTAAGTATGATATTATATATCGGATATGCCGGGACTCAATATCGAGTAATTACACGTATGGTCATTATATTAGAGAGATGTGTGGATATTTGTTTATTCAATATTAATTATACATCAGTGTCCGTTGTTAACTAAGTCATATCGTAAAATATATAAAACTGGTTTGAACCGAAAAACTGACTATTCCGAAATGATTAAATGTCAATCATAATGTCCCTACAGGAACCCTATTAAAATAGATATCAACAGTCATCCTTGATCCAAGCTTTCGGGATTAGTCCGTCATCAGGGAAGGAATTGTCCTCGCCCTTTTGTTACTTCCATGTTTGAAAACCTGAAGATCGCACGACTAAGCCCAAACGCTTGGATCTAGAGTGACTGTTGATACTTATTCCCAAATGAATAATTTCTGCAAAGACAACATTCTCAGCATTGGATAATAACTCAAACATCAATCTTTGCTATATCGTTATTGCAGTAACAGTAGAAGGGGATACTATTTTTACTATGGTCTTGTTTAATGTTGAAGTGATATTTAGTAATTGGCATTGGGAAAACATGTTTTGTTTTATAAAAGGATAGAAAAGTATGGTTTATACAACTATACAATAAGAAAACAAGAATACAATTATAATAAAGAAGTGGGACTTTTTTTTTATCCTATTGCCATTTTGGAAGAAAACAAAATTAGAGAAAATGAGGTATTTATCATAGAAAAAAATCCAAATGTTTAGGGAGTAATACAAAAATTGTTTATCTGATTTATTCCGTACAGACCGTACTAGAGTTTTAAAAATAGACCCTTAATAGGTCAACTAGTTACTCCCCTTGAATGGTGAAATGTAGTCACGGGATACGTTTAGAAAATTGTGAATTAGAGACACAAAATAGGGTAATTATTATATTACAAACACAACTACTCGTGGACACTTTCTCTGTTGACAAAGGCTAACTTGGAAGACGCCGTAGTCATTAGCTTTCGGCAAATGACGTTTGATTATTTAATAATAGCATTATGATTTCACAGACATCAAAGTATGCGTATACATAGGAATTGATTTCGAAAATTGCCTTGCCTCCATAAAACATGTTAAACTCATGGCTCGCATTAAAACAGACCTCAGTTACTGTAGATGTGAGTGATATAGATTTGTAGCCGTACTCCATCTTTAAATATTTCTCGTACATTTTTACTTTTCATTGATCTGCCGATAGCCTATATATAGCCGATATATATATGGTCTCGGCAGGACAGCATGGCCATTGATCTATGTCTATGCAATTCCTGGAATAAGTGTTCTTATATCCTGAAATCCAAAGTAGAAACTGTACTTAAATCCACATTCATGCACTTTACTAATGGACGTGAAGAAATCAGTCATATGCATCACGAGCCGATTTTAAAGGGGGTTTACATAAATAATTCATCTGGATGTATTTGTAATGGAGACATCCATTAAAATTAATTAGCTCTTACTTATTCATAAAACAAGCGCAGCACGAGAACCTCGTGTTAACCATTGCATGTCTATTTCACAAACAAGTGATTTCATTAATTGACATCCTATCATGTTCATTTTTTTGTTATTTTTTGTTTTATAACGTAAAGGAATCAGAATGCATAGATACAGGATAAACAAAGCCCCGTCTCCACAGATTTGAGAGAAGTCATATTTTTACTGTTGATCATATTTGCTGACTGATATGTCGCCTCATCTTCGTGATCTAACTGTGCGTCTGCCTCTTTCATCTGTTCACGGAACAATGGAGAACTCAACATGCTTTCTCTACACGCATCGGTACACCTGGAACCGTATATTTGTTCTATACACATCATTTAAAAGTACACCGATACGCCTGGTGCACACGCTGATCGATCTAGTATTCACGGCTCACGTTTTACCAGCATCTGTCGCTTGGCACTGTCGTCATATGATATATACGGAGTCGAATGACGTCACACCTCAATCAATCAATTCATCAATTGTATCACAATATTTCTGCGCAGAATAACTCACGACAATGCAATTTTAGATAAGTCACGAAATATTTTATTATTCTTTAAAAGTTCAACTTCGTTTTGCTTATCTCTAAAGATAGCAATAATAGTTGTGACAACTTGTCTTCATTCAGATAAAGAAAACAGTGTGTGTTTTTTTCAAATTTAAGGAACGCATTATCACAGTCGGTAATTTGACTTATTTGGGAAAATCACATTTTTCCATCAACTTGTATCCAACTATACATATGTAACATTTTTATTTTCATGAAATACATTTCTTCTGAGCGTTTCTTTTCTCAAACAAGTACCATTTATTTTCCTCAATCAAAACTCATGAAACATTTCATTATTCTGGAAACTATTTAACATGTCTAATATTAGATATTTTTGACCATTCAGGTTTTCTGTAATCATCCAGTTTGGATCTTAAACATGTTTCACCAATCAAACAATTCTGCCATGCTTGTGTTGATCAGGAGCTGGAATTCTGGGGCCTCACAGAACTGGACATAGAGCCGTGCTGCTGGGGCCATTACAGCAAGTTCAAGGACCACAAAGAAACTCTGGCTGCACTGGACGACAACTTTACTACAGAGATGGATATCGACGCGTGGGGGGACAAGCCCTCCAATCTCAATCGCTTTAAACGACAGATGTGGCAATTCATGGAAGAGCCAGGATCCACACGCGGAGCCAAGGTATATTTGATGTAGAATGCAAATCCCAGAATTACGTCTAACTATTCATCGTACTATGACCTTTTAAATAAGCAACAAGCTTTGGATTCCTGGTATAAGCCTGGACAATAATATACCTCATCGGTCAAATAGAACTTAAAATCTAGGTTATACGTCTCAGTTCACTTAAAAAAATCACCAGCGAATAATTTTGAAATGTTAAATCGTATGCAGTAGATGTCTAAATACATAATCAATGAATAAGCAACTCCTCGATACTCCAGGGGTTACGCTCACTTTCGCTCTATGCACCCTAGAATATGTCGAAGCAAAATCGAAGGTTCAGTGTGCGCCACCTGGTGGATGAGACAAGAAGGCCAGTTTGATCCTTTGATGTACATCCAAAAAATCTCGCGGTCGCGTAACGGTAAAATTGACTGGCTTTTAAGTCGGATGTCGCTCCTCTGTAATCTTCAAAGCACATGTATCACCCTAGGGATTTGTAAGTATTTTTTACACCTGAGATCAATCAAATAGCTAGCCACGTGCCTACGTTTTTTGCTATGACATATTCCAGGGGTGCATAGAGCAATAGTGAGCGTAACCCCTTAAGTATCGAGGTTGAAGCAAGTTAGAACGGTTGAATAGTTGACATAAAGAATCCATATAGAGGGTCAATGTATTGAACTGAACAACCAACCACTTTTTATATGATGTGATAGACAAGGTTTATGTCTTCAATTAATCAATTGATAAAAAATATTATAATATATTTATATGTCAGTTTTCCAATGTCTACAACCACAACCACTGTTTGAATGTCCGATAAGACATATAAACCGCCAAAACAAATTACCGCTATGCTGCCATGCGATTCGTAGATGCACA
>JAUMHH010013719.1:0-10992 GCA_032359455.1 Chlamys rubida
TTTCAATGTAAGAAAGTATATAACACTATATGGCATTCGACGGGCGTATTTTGTTCCGCCCCGCGGTACTCTTGTTAGCTTTGGTATGGTCAATAACAAATTACAACTTTTTAAACAAGAACCCTTTGTCTGCAATGTTATGTAGTCTCAGGGTACTGAGTTTAGCTGGACAAACCATTCTGTTGTTGTTAACAGTTGTTGATAGTCCATGTGTAAATGTGACTCATTAAGTCATTTCAGTTGTATAGTCACTGTACTGGAACTCCTATCTCTGCTGTAACCCTGAACACCATAAATACTTTAATATTAAAAAAAAATACCATCAGGTATTATATGTTATTGAAATTGCTGCTAGTCTCGACATGAAATGTTTAAGCCATTTCCTTTAGATTTATTCTTCATATATACAATACATATATGATGCATCTTACATTTGACAATTTGAAGTTTGAGTTTTTGAAAACAAATTATAAATACAAAAGACTGAAACCATGCCAAGGGAAGTAACTCAAAGCCAGGAAAACACTTTACTGTGGTAGATTGCTTTATCTCCGATAGGGAGAATAATCCAAACTAAAAATATGCTCCGAGGTAGAACTCTTCTTTGCAAATATAACATGTGCAATGGTACCTATTACCTTAATACATTGAAAGTTCTGTGTTATAGCACATGAGCAGTGCTAGACAATAAGGGTAACCATATAGTCTCACACAGGCTAGTGAAATCTCCCGTTGGACTAGTGGTTCTAAAAACGGCTAGCCTGATTGACTTGTCAAAATTTGATATTGCTTATCTTGTTGAATAATGTTGGGTTAGTGAAATTTGCACATGGACTATTAAAAATTGGAAACTACTTCTACTCCATCCAATTGACTGGTGATATTGAAAATTAAACACTAGCCCTGCCAGAGTCTGTGCATACCTTTACATATGTATTGTGTATAACTTCCTCCTTATATGTTGATGTAGGTTTCCAGATGTTTGCTGCTGGCCTCACCGTGGGGCTATCTAACATTGCCTGTGGAATCAGTGTTGGAATTGTTGGATCTGGTGCTGCTTTAGCCGACGCCCAAAATGCCTCTCTTTTTGTAAAACTCCTCATCATAGAAATCTTTGCCACAGCTATTGGTCTCTTTGGAATCATTGTTGCTATCCTGCAGGTAAATACACAATGTGATTTGTCTGTTTCCTTACCAATGTCATCTTCATTGTATTCATTTGAAACGAAAATGTTTACTTTTAATTAAATGTGTAACTATGCAGATATCTGCATCTTTATTTAGGAATATATTACTCATTAGTTTTGAATTCGGAGAAGAAACTTTGATCATACCTGGTCAAAGGAATCATTTGTACCAATAACAAAAATAAAATTAAAAAATGGACAAATTCATTTTAAATGTAGAAATAATATTTCTATTTTTTTATCCATTCTGGTGTGTGCATTTATATTTCATTTCATAGTATATTGTATTATGCAACGGTTTTTGAATTTGTTTTGAGTCATTGTAGATATTTTCATTTCTGAAATATATAAAAGTATCAATCATATGCTTGTCACCACAAGCAATATATAGAATTAATAAATGTTTTCAAGCCAGATAAATATGCATTCTTCTTACACCCGCCACAGATCACTGGAGTGAAGATGGGATCAGATTAGCTGCTGTCTCCGACCATTTTTATTGTTGTGAATGTGAATAGCTGAGGACACTCTCACCTCTAGGACTAACAGAGAACCATTTATTGCTGCTTGGCTCAATCTGAAGTTGTGTCTAGAGATGAAAGAGTGATATGTTTCTTCCATTTACTGTATAAACAACACTACCAGTACTCCCTGTACAAAACGACACTACCAGTACTCCCTGTACAAAACGACACTACCAGTACTCCCTGTATAAACAACACTACCAGTACTCCCTGTACAAACGACACTACCAGTACTCCCTGTACAAGAAGAGTTGCTATTCAGTCTATATCAGAAATCAGTAGAATCTAAAGACAAAGACCAGTAGGGACCAAATTGTTCAGATTTTCAGCCCTTTTTTTCCCCCCTAAATTTTTTTATCAAAAGATTTGTTTGAAATTCTTTATCTTATACTAGATTCCTTTATTACAAGACATGCAAGTTTCTGCAATAAAAAAGGTCAACTCATTAACTCATTAAAGCCATTTTGGTCTCTGTGGAGTATAACATATAGATAGATAGATAGATTAACAAAGATCAATTTGTTTTGATAAAGTGAAAATGTAAAATTTGACCCTATCAACAGTTGGCATAACCTGAAATAATTTTTTTTTTTTGTTTGGCCTAAATATTGTACTTGTAAGCTGATCAGGTTACAATTGTGAGGTCTCGTTGACTGAATGTAAAGTCTTGTAAGGGCAGTATTAAGAATGGATGAATGCACCAACATTTCAAATTAGGGTCTCTGAAAAGTATCTCT
Organism: Chlamys rubida; assembly: GCA_032359455.1. NCBI lineage: Eukaryota > Metazoa > Mollusca > Bivalvia > Pectinida > Pectinidae > Chlamys > Chlamys rubida. Next base: position 2,449 of record JAUMHH010013719.1, read on the forward strand.
CCTAGGGGTGATAAAGGACTCATCTGAAAAAAAGTATAGTTGATGTTTGTTTTGGTAAAAATCAACACTAACTGTATGTTTGATCCATGTCAAAACTAAGAAATCCTGGAGGACATTTTTGTTTTTGTTGTAGATTCGTATTCAGAATAATATTTACACATATACGGTAATAATATTAATATATTGTATATATTTGACATATGTTATGCTTCAATTAGGATGTCTCTAAATGAAAAAAATATTTACCAATATAACAGTCTGACAGATCATATCATGCTTTTTGTTCTTTTGTTAATGTGGTATTTGTTTAGGGTGAAAGAATTCTTGTTCATACAGAGCTTTTCTTTCATAGTCACTTTAACAGTAACTGAATAGATTTACACTCTAGTCAAGACAAATATTTATTTACTTCAACTGTTAATAGAGAAAAGACAATGTTACATTGTGTCAAGTGTTTCAAGTAACTCTAGATACACTTACCATTGACTTCTGGCTGGGAAAGCTGTATATGAACTAGAATTTTGTTCATGTTTTAAAATGATGCATTTGATTAATGTTACATTTTGTCATAGCTTCATCAGTAACCAAGAGCTGTAAGTGTTGAGCACTGTACTAATTTTGTTGTTTACATATTAGTAATTAATGTGGTGTCAAAGATATTGTTAATTACATTGGAAGTATGGATTTGGAACATTCATAGGTTGTTTTTCTGACATTCCATTCAGCACCACATTTCTTCCAGCTTTTAAAAGAATAAAATCGTTTAAATGGGGTCAATTTGAACTTAAAGTGGTATTTTTGTTCGATAAAATATCATGCATGTAAATCTAGGATATTGAAAATAGAAAAATTGGATAGTTCTGTGTTTACCACTGAGTAGTGCAGTAAATTCAATTTTGCTTTCCCAAGTTGGTTGAATTATTTTATCTGATATTGTATTCATTGTGTTCCATTCCAACTGTATTAGTTTACAAGTATGTTAGTCGAGTTGGGTTGTGTGAAAGAGGAGTAAGGTAAATTTGAAAGAAGAATAAAAGTAAATTGTGAAGTATTTATTATATAAAATGTGATTATATTTGTTTTATGTTATGATCATGGTGCATGGTAAGAAAACAAGCCTCTTGTCCATATCATTGGGAGACAGGTTTTGGCACAAACAAAGAAAACCAATATTCTCAACATTGTGTTCAGGTTTTCTGATCTTAACTAAAGAATGGGAATATGATTTTTGTCGACAATACGTGTTTAGAGTTACTTCCCTTCTTATCTTCAAAAGTGGACATATTTTTAAAATATCAATAAAAAGTACATAGATTTTGTTGTTACTACACTATTGTATTGTATGTGGGGAAACGAGAATAATTAAAAAACAAACTAGCAGGTTGTAAAAGTTGCAGGTCATTTGAGAAATTATATTTCATTGTCAAAATACTGATTTGCCAAATGTAATGGACATGAGCTGATATTAAAAAGTGGCTAAAGGTGGGTTTAATACATGATTATGTTTTATGAAATGTGATATTGAGTTTCATCTGACACAAGACGGCGGTTTTATAAATATAACAAAGAATGAAGTGATATTCATCTGATATAAAACAATCAAGAAAAGTTAACTGATTTTTTTTTTTTTTTTTTTTAAATATGACATGTGCAGTTGAATCTGATACTCGTTGAGATAGAGATATCGTTTTGTGGATTCTAAATGAACAAGGTTTAACTGCTAATATTATTGCTTATTACAGTTTCAAAACGATTTTCTGTATGAACATATTCAATTGCAAAGAACAAATTTGTTTATGTAGAATTGATGTTGCTAATTTTGGTTCTTGAATTCTTTTTAACCCTTTCACCACTGTAGACCATAATGGACTCATCCAGATCAATGTATGGTAGAGTCTACTAAAGTTACCTAGGGGTGAAAGGGTTAATAAAGATATGATTGCATAAGGTATAGATGTCATGATAAGCATACATTAGACAAAAGTGGAAATGAAATCAAGAATGATGCATATGTTGATACATAACTGTGATTTGTGTAAGAGTTAGCTCCATTAGAAATGCTTAATTACAAAATATCGACTACAATGGATCTAGTACATTTCGCTTGCCATTAATGATGTTAATGTGGAACTCTCCTTAAATACATGTGTCACTGCAAGACAGTATATATCCTAAAAATAAGTGTTCTACTAATTTGTTCTGTTTTTTCTATCATCTGTCATTTTATGTGGAGTAAATTTTGGTCAGGATATTAAATGAAATAATGATATGTGTGACATGAAACAAATGTTGATTTCAAATTTTCTAGTCAAAATCAGTAGTTATTAAATATGGATCGTGATAAAATTAGAAGATGTAACGTTTTGTCTTATTACCTAACTACTATGGCTACAATGACTGAATGAAAAGTGGGAAGTGAAATGTAATTGTAGATATGCAGTATATATGTAGTTGTTAGTGATCAGTGTCGATCAATAAACATGGTATGAATATAAGGTGTTTGTTTTATTTTGTTTCCCAATATTTTTATAAGCCTGTCGGAAGACGGGTTGTATTATGTTATTATGTTATCATGCGAGCAGGCGGGCGTGTGTGCACAGTGTCCACTCTGTATCAAAAGAAATTTCAACAGATTACCTTCAACTTCATAGGAAGATTAATTACCATGAGAGCTAGGACAAGTTCGATAACCTCCAGTGTCCAACTGTAATTTAATGAGTTATGCCCCTTTATTCAATTGATGAAACTGCGCTCTATACCACAAGTAATTTTCATCAAATCTACTTCAAACCTTGTGGGAAGATTAATTACCATGAAAGCTCCGATGAGTCTGATTCCTGCCATTGTTGGACTGTAATTTATGGAGTTATGTCCCTTTATTCAATTGCTGAAAAGGTGGCCGCTCGATATCTCTACTTGTTTTCAATGGATTAACTTCAAACTTCATAGGAAGATTAATTGATCGGAAGTTTTTGATAACTACCATTATCTGACTAATTTTTAGCCTACCAGGTCCGAATAACCAGGTAAGCTTATGCCAAACTTTGGCGTTCGTCATCCGTACGCCAACAATTTCTTCAAACGACTTCTTCTCAACCACTGATTGGAATTGAACTAAATTTGCCTAGCAGCTTCCCTAGGAGGAGGTGGGGATTCAAAATTGTACAAATGGTGGGGCTTACCCCCCCCAAAAAAAAAAAGAGATGAATGCAGTCATGATATAAGAATTGACCCCGGGGTCTCCCCCATCCTTGGAGACTTAACCCTTGTGTCATAACTGAAACGGTTGAGATACCCACCCAAAAACTATATATACAATTGCTGGGCATAAAGAGATGATCACAATTATGATATTAGTATTGACCCTTGGGTCTGGCCACACCCCTTGGGACCTAGTTTCTGAGTCACAACTTAGAAACATTTGAGATCCTCACCCTATAACCATATATGCAATTGCTGAGTAAAAAGAGACGAATGCACATAGGCTTCTAGGATTGCCCGGGGTCTGCCCTACCCTTTGAGACTTAACCCCTGGGTCATAACTTTGAAACGGTTGAGATCCCAAACCCAAAACAAGTGTATACAATTGCTGGGCATAAAGAGACGAATACAGTCATGCTATTATAATTGACTCTGGGGTCTGGCCACAACCTTAGGGACCTAGTTTCTGAGTCACAACTTGGAAACATTTGAGATCATCACCCTATAACCATAGTATAAAGAGACGAATGCACATATACTTCCAGGATTGCCCCGGGGTCTGCCCCACCCTTGGAGAATTAACCCCTGGGTCATAACTTTGAAACGTTTGAGATCCCCACCCAAAAACTATATATACATACCCATCCCAAAACTATAAAGTATGCAGTCATGATATTAGAATTGACCCTGGGTTCTGGCCACAACCTTAGGGACCTAGTTCCTGAGTCACAACTTGGAAACAGTTGAGATTCCCATCCCATAACCATACATACAATTGCTGGGCATGAAAAATGTAATACAGATATGCTACAAGAAAGGGTCTTGGGGTCTGGCCCTATCCATTGGATCTTATTTGGAGAATATTTTACCATGATTGCTGAGCGATACAGGCCCTCTGGTTTAAGTTATGCAATTTAATGTATGCATCTCTTCATGGGCATATCAACCCAAAACGTCCACACGGTATACATAGTACCACCATACCCTACCTCTTATACTTCTATACTAGCATCAGCCATGATCCATATAACCTACATATGTACCATCACGAAAAAGCTACTTTCGTAGTCGATTAAATTACAGGGACACAATGCATTTAAATAATAAAACATAAAATTACCCGCGACAGTATATATTTTATTTTTGTATTGTGTTAGGTTGTACTGAAATTAGTAAGGCCCTAAATTAATACTACTAAACAATAAGTATTATGGCAATATATACATTTTTCTGACCTGACATTGACATTGATGTAGGTATATATAGATATACAAAGAAAGCATATTCTTGTGGCGGTGTCATAACCTTATCAATTGCTGAACTGAAATAAAGTCTTCCCCGGTGAACCTCTAACGAGGTGAAAGTACCAGGGAAGTTCTAAGAAACTCTTATGTCGTTTCTTTTATGATATCTAACCATCTCAAAGAATTTGGATGTTTTTTTTCCTCATTTCAAATTTCATATATTTGTATATATAATAAACTTTTCTTCAAACCTTTGATTTTTTTGATAAAATTTCCTTCAAAACGTCTGACACTCGTTCGAATGGCGACAGCATAGCCAGGGTTATTTATATACATTAGTTTTTGTACAACACAAAATCTGCAGGTCAGAGACCAGAATCTGTCATAAATAAGGAAGTATCATGAAATAGTATATCCTTATTAATTTGATTTTAATAGGATCCATTACATGTATCATTTTTTGGTACATTTTATGAACATTTGTTAAGATTCGGGGTACGGATATAAAGGAGTGTACGTATTTATCATATTCAACTGACCTCCCGTGTTGCACCAAATATATGACATGTCACCCCGTACACGATGGCGGACATATAGAGATAACGACTAAGTAACCTACTACCAAACTTCTCAAACTCCAAAAGGAATTTGACGCGCCTTTGTTGCTTCAATACATCATGTTCAATAGAGGTTTATATAAACGGCCGAATAATTAAAGCCGGACAGCCAGAATACAATACTGGAATTTGACATAAAGTCATCCCATATTTAGCTGTCTATGGAACCAGGTAAGCTCCAAATAGCGTTCTTTTCATCACTGCCCGCCACTCCATGTTAATCTTAATTGCTCCGGCCATGTTAGTTGAGCTTCCCTTGTACATTGACATTGATTAAACGTCCATGTAGATATATATAGATATTCCATAATGTGTTTAGATAGTATATACAAAGAAAGTATATGCTTGTGGTGGTGTCATAACCTTATCAATCGCCGAACTGAAATATAGTCGAGTGGTGTCCAAATATATTTTGAAACTTTTCTTCGCGTATATTGTGTGCTGTTTCTTTTATCATTATCAACAACACAGAAAATATACAGATTCGAGAAACCAGAAGGAATTATAGCGAATAGATATGGAACAAAACAGGTATACTACCATGGAAATTACGTTTTTGATATTAGTGCTTTTTGTATTACCCGGGAATAGTCAAACGTCGTTGTCTTGTCCGACGGGTTGTGTGTGCCGCGCCTTCGCGGTTAGCTGTAGTGCAGGATTCACGGCGTTCCCGTCACCACTGACCGATACCATCAGAGTGCTCTCAATTAATGGAAACTACACGACACACAACAAGATCCCTAGTTTACACCGGAGTGACTTTCAATCCATGCCTGGACTAGTTTCGTTACAAATGGCTCATTGTGAAATTCAAACAATCGCAGATGACACATTCTTATCACGTGGTTCGTTGACATATCTAGATCTGTCATATAACAACATTCCCCGTATAACTGACCAGACATTTTTGGGGCTAACAAATCTGGTTTCCCTACAGATCAGCGGGAATCCGCATTGTGAGCTGAGTGAGAAGACTTTTGATAGTCTTACAAATCTGCAAGAACTCTATATTGCTGAAATGGACTTGGAACGCCTTCTTACTGTCATGTTCACAAATTTGAAACATCTCAGACTTTTGGATGTCCATGGAAACAAAATACGGAAAATTGAATTTGATTTTGGGGCTGTATTCCCAAACTTACAACACTTGGATTTATCGAGAAACTTTCTCAAGGGACTGCCCAAATGGTACAACGACACGTTTTCACATCTCACTACCGTTAAAATGTCGGGAAATCCTCTCCAATGTAATTGCGAATTATAATGGTTAAAACATTCAACGAAAAAGGCTCTAGACCCTGAATATGCCAGTGACGCATTAGTTTGCTACGGCCCAGAACGTCTGAAATATGCTCCGATTTTGTGCGTTCCTGATTTAGAGTTTAAGTGTGTTGCACCCCAAATAGTCAACTGTACAACTGAAACGTACGTTGTGATGGAAACGTCATCCCTTCGAATGTGGTGTGAATTGGAAGGAGATCCATATCCGGATGTGACCTGGACAAGATATGATGGAAAGAATGTAGAATTCACTTACGAAAACACTTCAAACTACTATGTTTCTAGAACAGGATCCTTGGACATTTTCAACGTCTCAAAGGGCGATGACGGTACGTGGACACTCGGTGTCAGCAATACAGATGGCCAGAACAGTCACCAACTGAAAGTTAACGTTACTCCTTACACTTCAACAGCGACGGCACAAGGGCCAATGAAGACAGCAGAAACGTTGACGACTAAAAGGTCGACAACAGGAATAATGACAACGCTTAGTGGTAAGAAAGGTAAGGAAAACAACGTTGTCAACAATACAGATACGAACGGGACAGTGACGGGAGATTCTACAGGATACATAGTAATTAGTATACCAGTTGTTGTCGTAGGAAGCTGGTTACTGATCACTGCCGTGATCTCTGTTATCGTCTGCTGTGTCAAATGGAAGAACATCCGCATCAATGTTCATTCGGATCAAGCTAATCACTTTTCAGCATGATTCTAAATGAACCTTTCATTAACATTTCATACAGAAATTCCAACGGTGGTTGTGGTAATATATTAGTTCATTTTAAATGTTACTAGAGTATATGTATAAACGGCATATTTAATTTCGATATAAGTGACAGTAGTCCTTTTATACAGAATTTGTGGAGAATTATAAACAATATTCGCAGACATTCATTTTTATAACGAGAATACGAACAACAGCGAAAACAGATAAACAGCTGAACAATCGAAATAATATAATAATACCAGGTATTTCAAATAGTCGATACGCATGAAATAACAAGATGAATAATTAAATCAAGACAAACATTATGAAGCTCGACAAGAGATCGGAGTCTAAGCAATGTGCTAAGGAAGGTTTGGAGTCCCCTCTATCACTTATAGTCTAAACAAGGTGCTAAGGAAGGTTTGGAGTCCCCTGTATCACTTGTCGTCTAAACAAGGTGCTCAGGAAGGCTTGGAGTCGCCTGTATCACTTATAGTCTAAACAAGGTGCTAAGGAAGGCTTAGAGTCCCCTGTATCACTTGTAGCTCTCGTCAAAGTGTATCACATCTAACCAGGAAAGTGTAAAGTCATCAATAATGTATCATGTTCATGTCTTAATTAATTCCTTTATCGTAATAGAAACTGATATCTCAATATTGTAAATACCTGATACTTTTATATGCAATTCATGCCAGTTAAATGCAAAAGTTATATATGTCATTTATAACGCCGATGCTCCACTTTGTCTGTTCATGTTTTCAGATGAATCTATTAGTATTGTACTTTATGACGGTATAACCGACACATAGTGTGCGCGGCCGTTTTAATTCGCTGTTTCGTGGTAGGATCAATAGATCACACCAGTGTTAGTATATAAACTCGAATATGTCAGAATGACATGAAAGTCACCCCATCATTCTGTATTATCACTTTCCGATAAATTATTGACCAAGCTACAACGAATATATTTCCACCTGCCAATCAAAATGGTAAACAATGACCAGGTGTAAATACATACACGCTGTTAAGGTAGCCATGGAATTAATAAGAGTGATAAATGCGATGCAATTCTTCGTTATGTTTCCCGATACGTGGTATTTATCAATTCACAACGTAAAGTCCTGAAAAGTAGGCCCTAATTTACTCGAGTTTATTTATCCGATTCTATCGTATATGACTTAAACTTGCAACTTTTCGTAATTGTTAAATTGGCAATGCAATCAGGGGTTATTCAACGAAATTTAAAAGTTTATTGCTGCGAGCATATTTCAAAACATTTCCGAAAATCTTCGACAAATTTACGAGAAATGGTCGCGACCAAGGACTAGTTTTGGATTGTTCTTGAGTATCGAGTACACCCCTTTCTTGACACTTCATTTTTCCTAAAAAAAAAAGTGCGTAATATACGCAAATACTAACGGTAGTCGTTGGTCAGACATAAAATATCTAAATCAATCAATAGCAATTTATAATACGACAGTTTACCCCTTCG
>JAUMHH010013730.1:0-10992 GCA_032359455.1 Chlamys rubida
GCGACGACTTCGGGGATCGAACCCCGGCCGCCTGCGTGGAAGGCCGAAGTGTTAACCACTCGACCAATCCGCCCATATATAGACGCATTTTAATTCATTAATATAGTTGTTAATTTCATTAGGAATGGCTGGAAAATAACGACATTGTAAATGTATATAGTTACATTAGTTATCCATACATACCTGTACCCACCACCTGTTGAGATTCAGCGCCTTATAGTCTATAAAGAGACACTCCATTTGATGACAAGAAACATAATCCCCAATAAGGTTTTGATAAATGATCACAAGATTGTCGAATAATATGACGCGACTCTTGAAATTCTCCCGAATCAATCATTGCCGTTCAAGAGTAGAATAATATACGTACAGATCATGTTCCAACGATTCGCCGACGACTGTTTCATTAAAGCAGTGACTATGATAATGAACACCGGCCTAGCCTTACACGTACCACACAGAGTCACAACGGTCAGACAGCCTCGCAACACTAATGGAAGGCACGTCTGATCAGCTTAAGCGAAGTCGACCGGATGTGGATTTGGGCCGGATGTGGAAAAACACGTGAAAATGATGATGATTGGTTGCTGTCATCTAAAGCGATGGCATTGAATTAAAATGTAGAAAAAATGGAATTACGTACAATTGTTTAAGAGATACAAATAACATTTTTACTAGACAGTAATATCACTTGAAACCTTTTTGGAACTTCATATGTTACTGTCAACGGTAGTATTGAAATATTGAAATTAAAAAAAAACAAAAACGAAATTAAAACTGTCATTTTTTATTGTTGGTACATTTTAACAATCTTCAACGTTCACATATTATCAATAAACAAGAAGAAAATAATATAAAATGTTCGTAAATTTACATTTCATCAGCTGTAAGCGCAAGGTCGTCATGGTAAAATAGGGCTGGCGGTTATTTACACATTCCAGTGGATTTGAATGTATCGGCTGCAATAACTAAATATTTCCTACATACCAACTGACACACACTGACATTCTCTTCACGCAATATCTATTCCCGAAGCCGACAACAAAATTAAATGGCGTATTGTTTGTGACTCTAAACTGCGTCACGGATCGAATTCCGGACTTATTGCTGTAAACTGATTGTATTTGTTGGGGGTTTGTGATATAGCTACCGAATTCAGATTTCTGATGATTGATGGAAATTCTACATCGCCGGAAACTCAGGTTATATTGGTGGGCGAGGAAAAGCGCCAAGTCGATTGCATATTACATAATTCGCTAGATTATATTCTGTAATTAGTTACATGATCAGCTGCAGTACACATTCCATAGGAAGTATTTATAGTATCCGGACTAGCTCCAGCTCCATTTAGTTCTATTAGCAGAGTACCTTGGCTGTCGTATCACTATTAAGAAGTCGTCACGTGATCGTGAAGAATTTGCCTGCATTGGTCATTGATCCTATACCTTCTACGCAGTTCATATAATGTAACAATAGAAAAAGCAACGTAACCATGTTAATAATTTAAAAAAAACGACGAAAGAATATTATTTATTTTCATTAAATCGATGTCTTGATTATTATGCAACCGTTACTTGAAAATGTTGATTAAAAAATACTCAGAAACGTCAGACATGTACATGTGTCTGACGTTTCTAAGTATTTTTTCATACATACATGTGTCTGACGTTTCTGAATATTTTTTCATCAACATTTTCAAGTAACGGTTGCATAATAACGTCTATGTTGAAAGTAATTGGTTGCACTGACAGACAAAGCAGCTAATAGCTTAACCCCTGTCTGTGAAAATCTAATACATATACCGCTTGCAAAAACAACAAGACTTGCTTGCATATGAGATTAAATTTATTTGAGAGCTTATCAGGCCAGGTAACAGGTAAGATTTTATTAAAAAATATTTTATTGAATCAATCAGATTTAATGGGAATTTGGCAACAACCTAAGCCTATAGACTTCTTCTCCTCAGAAATACATACAATTTAAACAATAATAAATAATAAGTATTGAATATTAGCATTGATTTGGAGCATAATATATAAATGTATAAATATGTAAGTATATTAAAACAAACATTTAAAAACCAAGTAAAGCTGAAATAGGTGACTTTTTTGTTTCTAACAGAATTCCACTTTATGTATGCAGGTATGTATACTTATAACTGCTTAATTAAGCATAGTACAATCACAGTGAATTTAATTTGATATTAATATCAGTGAACAGTATATCTATAGTCTTAAATCATTATCTCATATGTTCAGAAATTCATATACATAATCTTATTATTTCAATGTATTGTTTATATTTGATATATTGATGACGTGATGCCACGTCGATCAGATCAGTTCCGACTGAACATGAAATCAAGGACAATACGAGCTCATCTACATTAGCCGATTTTCTCAATCGTTATTTACAACATGACTAAGGTTCAACAAACCCCCTAACAGATGCTGTAGTCACCTAAAAATTCAACCCGCTGATAAGTCATATTCAAAGACCTCAACTAAAAATCGGAACTTATATGTGTAATTTGAATAAATTGAACTTGTAAATTTGCTATTTAAAAACTACATAGCCAGATTAACGTAGTTGAAAATAAGACATTTATGCTGATGTCTTCATACAAGTAGCTCATCGGACTTATAACATGTCAATTGCTTTAGCGACCTAACTGAATGCTAAGAAATGACCCATAATTTAAAGTTTATTTATACACCTAGGTCATGCGGAGCTTTATTTCTCTTCTACTAGCTGTTGAGAGAGGAATTCTGACCTCAAATAAAGATAGATATTGCCATGCGCAACCACTAAAATCATGGTAAAGTCCCCTTGTAATTTATTTTAGCAGATTATAAGTAATGAAACAAAGGCTAAGTAACCCTGACCGATTAATGAACTTTACATGCTATGCCATTGGATCAATATTCTGTGATGTTATAAATGCGCTAGACATTGTTATTAACATTGAAGCTGAAAAGTGCGATAATGTTTATGACATGTCTAGATGTTTTTTTATACCAACATTAAATTTTTTTTTTTTTTTTTTTTAAGAAGTTTAAGTAGTTTTTATGGCCATAGGTCTATGGTTTTTACAGTAAAATATGCTACTTGGACGTTTTACTATGATTTTTGTACATTCCCATATCAACAATCATCTACTTTTGAGACTGGTATGCCCCTCCACACCTAGTTAAAGAGAAATTACGCTCGGCATGATCTAGGTATATAAATGAACTTTAAATAATATGTCATTTCGTAGCATTCAGTTAGGTCGCTAGAGAGGTTGACATGTTACAATTCCGATGAGCTATTTTTATGAACACGTCAGCCTTAATGTTTCATTATTGACTTCGTTAACCTGGTTATGTACTTTTTAAATAGCTTATTTACAAGCAAAACATATTTAAATTACATATATATATTCCGGTTTTAATAAGGGTTTGTTTATATGACTTACCAGGGCGTTGAAATAAGGGTTACTATTACATCTTTTAGGTGCCTTGTTGGACCTTAAAGCATTAACGAGAACTTTTTTTATGGGCTTACCCCAGAAAATTTCTGTGAATAATGTCGGATGCTGAAAGGCAAATTTTAAACGAAAGGTTTTGAGATATACATGATGACTGAGACTATAAACATGATTTTGCTGTCGTTCTCGTTGAGAATTATTTTTATTTCCTTCTGTAATATGAATATCGATTTTAATCATACTCATCAGTGTTTCTTGTGGTTTCTGTATCACTTCCTCGGTTCTCTCTTTGGGAGCGTATTATGTCTTTGATTCGACCGAGATAAGCTTCCCTTCCGGAACACCTGATATGTTTCCTTCCTTGTTATTTTTCTATGATGATAGTGTAAGTCTTTAATATGTTGATATTGGCCTTTGTTTCAGTGATCTTGTGCTTGATTTACGATATTGTTTACAATGAATGGTATTATTTTTTATTAATTTATTTCTCTGTTTGTGTATCATGTTTATGCCATGCACTGTTTTAAGTATAGCGTCACTATAACGACGCGTGTGTTCAATGTAGTATCATTATATAGACACATGTGTTAAATATAGCGTCAGGATATGTGTGCTTGAATTAAGTATAGTGACACTATATAGACACCTGTGTTGTAAATCAAATTACTTTATCGACCCTTTTGTTTAGTATAGCGCCGCTATATAGGGGCGTGCGTTAAGTATAGCGTCACTATATATAGACGCGCGGTTAAGTGAAACGTCACTATTTTGACGCGTGTGTAAGCTTATCTCATTTATATTATACTCGTAACATTAACATCACTCTATGGACAATTGTAGTCAGGAATTCTATATATCATTTAAGTCAAAGTCACAATCCGATCGGCCTCGAAATAGTATGGGGCATCTGCCTGACAATGTCGGTTTTCTACAGGTACTCCGGTTTCCTCCTACATAAAGACCGCCTCCAGCGCGCTAACATCCGGGCCAACAAAAGTGATTAGAATAAATTGAAATAAATTGTTTTATAATTGTGGTAAAAGACATAAAGTTGATATTATATTTTAAAATGAAGAATGACGTAAAAAAGTCATTATGGAAGAGCTGTAAATTTGCTTTGTGTAGAAAACGTGCTAATGAAAACGTGGATAGTATTTCAAAGAATCTTACCTTTCATTTTTATGACGATATCATTGTGATTCGTATATGCCAGCAGCGTGAGCCGGTCATGGCTACTGACGTCATCATCAAGATAATTGCAATTATTTATTTCCCCACAAAAAAAATATTTTGGAATCTTATGCCAGCTATAAACTCAATTATCAATAATTCCATACTTCCGTCTGGTGATTTAAGCTCAAACAGCTATATTTAGTAATTGATAATATCCATATGTGACGTGCAAGGCCGGTTGCACTGTTTCTCATCATGGATTGCACTACTGCTCCTCTGTCCTCTTAATCATGGCGGGATTTTACTGTTTAGTCAAGTGACAATCAATAACGTTTTATCATCGCGGATCTTTGCCATAAGAACACTATATCCTTCAAACGCCCAACATCCCATGATTGATTGGTGTTGCGAAATCACACTGACTTGTCAATACTGCTTCGGTAGGCGACTGGCCGCGCCGTCATATGTAACTTATGATGGTAGCACCGGGTTATCATTTTGATAAGTTGAAAGGATTTTTTCGCGGTCACTTTATTTTGCAGATTTGCTAAAATGCTCAATTTGTAAGTTCCATTATGTCTACTAGCCATAAAACGAAGTGCTGCGGTATGTATGATCTGATTTGAAATAAATTTCGCAGAAAATAAAAATAAAAAAAGGGAGGGAGGGAGGGGGGCTACCATTAATGTCGCGAAAATGAATACTCAGCGATAAAAACAGAATTTAAGTAAAACATATGTGGACTTAACGACATAACATATTGCCTGTTGTCAACATAAAGCTATTATCATTACGACATAATGTGAAAGATAATTACATGTCGAGAACAATAACTCATCTTGTGAACATAATATAATTAATTCTTTAATGAACCACTTTAACGTCACACTTTTAAGATTTCTTGATTTATTTTTCATGTTATTACGTTATATATTGTAGCAACTAAACTCTTTAATGATTGGATAGTACGAGCTCCATGCTGACAATATAAATGAGCAGAAAGAAAGACTGACCCATAACAAGCAGACCCTTAATGAAACCTTCGGCACATACCCTTAAACACTTACACATATATGTGTATCGTCTCTAGATCTGTAATATTAAGCTCCCTAATGCAATGTTCATGAGTTCGGATAGAGCGTTGTACAAATGTCGTTTGTTTGTTTGTGTTTAACGTCGTATAAAAAGCTACAAATGTATGGTCGGTTAAGGACGTGCCAGAGGAGGACGAAATCCGGAGTACCCGAATAAAAGCCACCGACCTGTGGTTAGTGTTCGGCGATTTACAAGCGTCGTTCATTTCAAGAACAGAAATACTCAACAATCATGGCTAGTCATTGCCTTTAGACTGAAGAGTATTGTTTTCTTTAATTAAATACATATTGTAACTTTACGCTGTATTTGTTACAGTGTACATACAATTTTGGTAGGTAATAAACGTCTATCTTGAAATATACCGTTTCGTCCTGGGCAACTTGAGATCAAGACAGATAACATAAGCCTAAAATCTTCTGCATAAAACCTATAAGACACCTGAGGTGAATCTAATTAGTCTAGAAACCAGTGAATGATCAATAGTGGTCGCCATTACGATGAACACTAGGTGCAGCAGGCCTCCTCTGTAGAAAATATACCCCAGGATCGTGCAAGCATCGGACGGGACCACGTGTACGACATATACAGTGTCTCGTATTCTAGAAAATAATGATTATGTAAGGCACAATAACAGTTCTAAGTTACATATACATATTTCAACTGAAACTCATCCTCGATATCCAGGGGTTACGCTCACTTTCGCTCTCTACACCCCTGGAATATGTTATAGCAAAATCAAAGGCTCTATGTGCAGTACCTTTAGGACGAGACAAGAAGACTAGTTTGATCATTTGATGTACATCAAAAGTATCTCGGCGTCGTGTAACAGTGAAACTTACTGGCTTTGAAGTCGGGTGTCGCTCCTCTGTAATCTTCAGAGGACAGGTATCAGTCTAGTGGTTGGTCAGGTATTTTTACCCGACACCGATCAAATAGCTATCTTCGTGCCTTCAATTTTGCTATGACATATTCCAGGGGTGCAGAGAACCCCTGGATATCGAGGATGACTGAAACTAGGCTTTTCTCTGACATATCACAGCGACATAGAGCGTGCCCATTAAATGCCTTTTTGATGTAGGTGATCCGTCTCATTAGCTATTTAACTGTTACTATAATTATATCAGTCTTAATTAGAAAGAATCATATTCCCGACTTTCACATTTAAAATATCTTTATCCACAAAATGTTACGATTATTACGCATTTGCAATGTCCGAATTTTATCCAACTTGATTAAATTTTCACAGAAAGTGCAAAAAACTGTAAAAGATACAAACTAACAAGGCTTTACAGATTATGTTTATAATGTACTTTATTGTATGACCTTGTTTTATTACATTAATTGTTATGTTAAAATTTTGTTTGTATTGTATAGAGGTACATGTAACAGGTGAGCATTCTGGGCAGTAGACTGGGTTGATGTCTCAGGAGGGTTTTTCTCGAGGCAAATTGTAATCAGTGTTTTGATTGGTCAAATCAGCAAAAATGATATTTCACGAGTGAAAAACATCATTTCTATATTTTTCACTGAGAGGAAATATCGCAACAGAAGAGCCTCAAGGACCTTATAAAATATAAAAAAAAATGAATATGAAAATTCAAGAAACTATACGGCGGTAGTGTGTATAATCTTCAAGTGCCAGTGCTTACTCCTGATTTTCAACTACATCGTCACTGAAGCTGCATATATGACATTTCCAATATTTTGATTGACAGTATCTATTTTCAGAAAGAAAGTGACAAACAGCCTGTCTGATAGAGATATTTCTATGACACAAATATTGAATAACTATGTCTTAACGGTATGGATCTCCAATATCTCTACAACACATGTGCACAGCTATACGAGCTTACTTAAGTTAGGGCTATTGATACCATGATATACATATAGATTAAGTGTATGTACTACGTTCTGTTGCCGCTCATTTAAATCCCAAATACGACAAACGACGGAACCCTCCTCTTGCACATCCTTCAGGGCGAGTTCCACTCCTTGAAGAACAATACAGATGTCAGAGGCTCCTTTGCAGCTACCATACAAAGCTGATGAACATGACTATGTTTCGTTTTTCGTTCGGGCAATTCCAAAATAAGTACATTAGAGGAATTACCGAAATGTCAAACGTATCACTATCAGCGTGAAACTGTTTCTGAATGACTTCCGGTATTATATAACAGTACGTGACGAAGTACGTTTAATTAACATACCATTCAAACTGCCGACGATCCACTGACAGTAAAGTATCTGAAGTTAAAACTGTACGTCAAGGCTCTGTAATTGTAAATGACTTATGGTTTCTTAGCCGTTTCAATTACGCATCAATACCTACCGGTAATTAGACTACAGACATGTAGCACATTTCACATCAGATATTTGCAAACAGGTGTCCTTGTAGGACTGTTCAGCTAGGCACGGTTTTATTTCTAAAATATCACATTTTTCGTTTTTTCATTTAATGCCCAGTACATGAAAACTTGTACTTTTTAAGCAAAATATCAATAATTTAAATAAACTTCTAGTTCGTTTTTCATCATTGTTCTCAGTGGCGTTTATTACTTGGAAATGCACAATGGTGTTGCCAAGGAAACAATGCATCCCGCGTGCCATGTACCATATCAACATTAATTAGTGTTAATGCGATGCGAAACTCGCAAGAACGAAACATGATGTTCTTTAACGTCTAACACCTAATGAACGTTGACGTCATCCACGTTGTCTGGGACACTCTGCATCAAAAGTGAGGAGAAACAATACTCTCCACGCTCCTTCCCTCCTAAGACAGGAAATAGAATGTGCTACAAGCGTGTAAATAAGCATAAGTGAACCCCGACCTAAACATATTCAACACAGATGTGCATATTCGTTTGATATCAGGTTTTGTGTGCTAGTATGGAAACTTTTATTGTAAGCCGTATTAATATTTATTGTTAGAGATACCTCTTTACATTTAAAGATGGATTAAAGCATTCAGTCATTATTAAACAACTGAAGACCGATATCGATTCTCGGTTGTATGGACAAACGATTTGACTGAATTATCATATCAATACGTTTATAATAGTGTTTTCGCAATCAGTATATTATTACCATTCTACTATTAACCAAATCGTAGAACTTTCCAATTTTATCATATCGACACGTGAAAAGCAATATACCTCTCACGTGAATATGTCTGTACGTACCTCTGACGAATTTTGCGATTTCATCGACGGCGTTTCACACAAATTATTGCTTTAAAAACAAGAAACATATTAAATTCAGGATAACCTGTCTGATTGAATGCAAGAATAATTTTTGCAAATGGAAACACACTACAGGTGTAAGAAATATGAAATCCTCTGACGTTTGTTCCAGATTGGGTTTTTACACCACTCGGGTTCCGCATATATAAAAATATTAAAAAAAATGGAATTTCGGTGACTAGATTTGTCGATATTTACCTTAAAGGTGATATATTAAGGTTATATACCTTACCTTCTATACGATAAGGTCGCACATAACAGAATGTTTATAAGTTCATAGAATACATTTTCAAAGTCAGCATGTGAAAAAATTTATCGAACCACCATGAGCATATACACAACACAAGTTTTACTATGACACTCAAGTCGTTATCAGAGCAAAGAAACAATAATGGTTCTAAAACACTGCCTTGAGATACACCAAAATAAATATTTTGCAGATGGCCTGTTACCAAGGAAGAATGTTATATCAGAAAAGATGAACTGCACAAGCCAACTTTCATACGGTATAGTTAAGGATATTTGTATTTCATGATCAACGATATCAGATTCATTGTTTGAAATAAGCTAAACCGTTCCAGTGTCGTGTGCAAACATCCGGTTTTTTATGAAATAAATGAAATAAATGAAATAAATGAAATAAATGAAATGGATTAGTACTGTCGGATTACATGTTGTGAAACTACATTATTTATAGAACAAATGTTGATTTAAATAAATATCTAACTAATATAACATGTACAGCTTTCTGAGGGATATTTGACACTTAACTCAAAATGCTTGCCAATTTGATTAATACAAGATCTTTGATTCCACTCCCGATACTCTACGTTCCTTAGAGTATCGGGAGTGGAATAAAATATCTGGTTTGAATCAGATTGAATACTTGCAAGCCTATAATTACTTACTTCATTTCCAGAGTTTCGTCTCGAGATGGCCTTGACGAAGAACTCGTCTAGAATGAACCTAGAAGTTCACGTCTTGATTGAACCTCGAATAATTTCGATGTCATCATCCTTATTTTAGTCACGCCATTAATTACAAGGCACAGGCTAACACGACAAATTGACATCTGATTTCTTCGCACGTAAAATCATCGTAATTATTGTCTACATATCTAAAAACATTTGTGCATAGTTAAAGCATGTTCCAAGGAGATAGTCGACATCATTTATAATTTATAATCCTCTGAATAGTATCCCAAAATTAGGTATTTGCAATGTAACTCTTTAAAAAGCTGTTTAAATTTCTCAATTTTGATTAAGCGAAAAAAGCTTCAGACAAGTTAAACTACCGTATTTCCATTGTTACTTTAGTGTAATATTCATTTAAGTCCTTTTTAAAAGTATTCAATGAATTATATGAAGTATTCATATTGGGATGAGTTTTACAGAATTTTAGTTATTTGAAATTTTAAAAACTATAAATAGAAATCGAACGCAGTACCTTTACATTACCAAGTCAACACTTTACCAAAGTCTCCTACCAGGAACTATAAATGAAAAGCAGCTAAACGTGAGTACAATGTATGGGCTACAACGTTAACATACTAGATACTCCAGGAGTTACGCTCTCTGCACCCCTGGAATATGTCATAGCAAAATTGAAGGCACGGAGATAGCTGTTTGATTGGTCTCAGGTGAAATAACCTGACCAATCACTTGGCTGATACCTGGCCTTTGAAGATTACAGAGGAGCGACATCCGACTTCAAAGACAAATTTAACCGTTGCGCGACCGCGAGATTCTTTTGATGTACATCAAAGGATCGAACGTGTCTTCTTGTCTCATCAACAAGGTGGGGCACACGAAGCCTTCAATTTTGCTTTGACATATTCCAGGGGTCAGAGAGCGTAAATCAGCGCAACCCCTGGAGTATCGAGTCCCTGCAGGTACGGCGTAAGAATTGTACTTGCTGCCCTCATTGCATGATCGTAAGAGGCGACTAAATTTGGGATCTTATCTTTTCTCTTCTTTCTAAACAAATTTCTTCTTCCTAATGTCTCCCTTGACA
>JAUMHH010013741.1:0-10991 GCA_032359455.1 Chlamys rubida
TCCCTCCCTGTCAGTACCATCCTTCCTCCCTGTCAGTACCATCCTACACCCACCTCCCTCCCTGTCAGTACCATCCTCCCTCCCTGTCAGTACCATCCTCCCTCCCTGTCAGTACCATCCTTCCTCCCTGTCAGTACCATCCTCCCTCCCTGTCAGTACCATCCTTTCTCCCTGTCAGTACCATCCTACACCCACCTCCCTCCCTGTCAGTACCATCCTAGACCATACAACACTGGCACTTCTATCCCAGCCCTGATTGTACGATATACAAACACTGTGACCGGTTATTGTAAGATAATTAAGAAAACATAGACTTGCTATCTTATACATTGTTTGACCAAACATTATTTAAATTGAGTAAAAAATGTTTCATGGGGTCTGTCTTGTCCAAATAATGCATGTTTTCAAATTATAAGTTCAGTAGGAGGAAAGGACTACTTAATAGCATGCATCGCCTGGAAACTTTTAACCGTTGCTTTTTCTGTAGAAAATTATTATCTGTATGAATGACGGCAGATTGTCGTTGAAACCTACAAAGTCTTCAGTCATTTTGATTCTATGGAAATAAGACATTTTGGTATGTTGTTGCTGTGGTAATTTTGGTGGTATCCAGAGCAACACAGTCAAATCTTATCAGACATAGATGTGTTTACGGAAAATTTCATAAATACCTTGAGTTTTATTATTCACTACTGTCAGAGTTCAAGAATATTGTTTAGAGTTACAAGAAATAAAATCGGGCAATATTTCTTGCAAAACAAAAACGAAATATACATCGCAGCAATATTTTTGGCTAGACAATGGCATTATAATCAAGCATTAATGCCATAGTAAAAACATGCATGCAAACACACTGCAGAGAATATGTAGTGAGAGAAAATTTGTCCCAGATTTTCAGATAGCATTAAATGCCAAACGGCGTGCATGTTGTTTCGAGAGTACAAGAAACAGAAGTTGTGAAAGGCAGTGAATGGGTTTAACAGGAATAAACATCACAATGTTTACAATCACAGGGACAGGCCGTGTATTGTACAGAAAGGTTTGATGTGACTTTATAATGCAAAGCAGAATAAATGTTTGTGTTGGAATATATGAAAAAAATGAACTCTAAAAGTTTACCCAAGAGAGCGTTGTGAAACACTGAAGGGCCACATGGTATATTTTATATGATATTAGAATTCAGCCCCACCCCAGGAAACAGATAAAAAATACTCACCCATTATCACTGTTCCCTGGGAACTCAGATAAACAAAATGGCTGACAGTCGGAGGACTGTTGATACAGGGTGCTTGGGTGGTGATAAGGCATGATGGGTACACATGTGTCCCCCCTCATCTCCCCAGGTACGAGGCTGGTTGATTGCCGCATTACAGAGTCCACCAGCAACAAAACTAAACATTAGGCCAAATGGTCCCATGTCATACTGGGAAGTAAATTTACTACGGTAAAACTCAATCTAAAGTAATGTTATAAATGCTGTTCTGGGCAGGGAGCTATTTCCAGTTTTCTGTAAAATGGTGAGAACGAGGATATTTGAGACAATGTGTTTTAAGTCAGTAAATGGTAGTTAAAATTAATGTTCAGATTAGCAAGGCAAGGGTGAGAAAGGGCAGGAAGAAATGTTGGGAGTGTAAATATACCGAGGTGAACAAGGGTGAAGAGGGCATTTAAACTCAATGAACTACAATATATATACCACTTTACATCATCCTGTAAACAGCATTGGTTAAATTTGTATATTAATGAGAATTTCTATTGTTTTTGCAGATGAAGAGACTGGTATGGTGAAACAGGATAATAACCTCTACCCACAAACACCCGAGGAGGACCTCTCTAAAGAGTGGTGTAAGTAAACAAAAAGGGACATGTGTGGTGCGCAATAAGTTGTCTTCTTTTTAGTTTTGGTCTTGCTGTGATCTAAATTATCTGAACAATGATGCAATGTATTTAATATACCTCACACCAAGATTTCTGATCCTTACACAAATAAATGTTATCACTGAAAAATTCTGATAACATTTACTGAAACAATATGTTGGAGTTCCCGAATGGAAGTTTTATCAGGAGCTTTGATAATTTGTTAACGGACTGCTTCATTTTCTAAATTTAATTTGCACTGGAATAAGTGCTGGAAAATGGGAATTGCCTACAGTGTTGCCATGTTCTTAATGAAACAATAAACAGATAGCGAGTAAGTCACACCGCTATATAGCCCAGGGCTCACAGACTGGTTATTTCGGTAAGATATCTAATTTATCTACTTAACAAATATTGCAGCAAAGCCGAGATTTATCCAGCCAGAGAAAATGAAGAAGCGAGATTACCAGAGGCCTGTTGGCAGTTCTGTCAGGTTTGTCTGTAAGGCTGTTGGTAACCCGCGACCTCAAGTGTCATGGCTGAAGGACGGCAACAGCATCTCCACTGAGGATGACAATTCCAAGCGGCCATCTTGGACCCTGAAGATAACGGAACTGAAGGAGAGTGACAGTGGCAGATACTCATGTGTTGTCAACAACAGACAGGGGTCAATCACCTACAATTACTCCCTGGAGGTCATCAGTAAGTATTTAGTAAAGGTCATAGAAAGTTGACCTATACTCATAGGTCAAAGGTTATAGAAAAAGACACATGCTCAAAGGTCAAAGATCATAGAATGATGACCCATACTCATAGAGCAAAGGTTATAGAAAAATGCATACTCATAGGTCAAAGGTCAAAGATCATAGAAAGATGAGCTATACATATAGGTCAAAGGTTGAAGAAATATTACCCATAATCATAGATCAAGGTGACCTTTACTATATTTTGGCAAATGTTTACATGCAGTGGTTGTACATAAAATTACACGGAGAATTAGGAAGGATGTGATCTTTTTAATACATAATTTAAACAACTTATGGCAGGTATTCTTAAATATTCTAGTAAATTCTAGTAAAAAGTTTTATTGTTTTTAATTAGAAAAAAAACAACATTTTCCAAACAAGTATTTCCAATTTTGAAAAATTTAAAATATTTTGTCTTTGACAGTATTTTAATATAATATGACTATTTTGTTTTTACAGAAAAGTTTAATGAGAAGCCAGTACTGCTGAAGCCTCACCCCCTGAACACTACTGTGGAGTACGGGGAGACGGCGTCCCTCCAGTGTAAGGTGGAGAGTGTTGTACAGCCCCACATACAGGTAAGTCCTAACTAATCATCTTATCTGTCCCCGGGTACTACCAGACATCCTATATGATGCTGTCCATCCCTAATTAACGTTTGCCCTTCATTGCTTCAGAATGTCAAAGGTACATCCTTACATCAGGGATGCGATTGGGGATCGGAAATAAAGGGCAATCAAATTAAGAAACATGCCTCACCTCCATTGAAGTTTTGGATTTTTAAATGTTTCGGAACTAAAAGAACCTTTAAAATCATGGGAAAAATAAGAAAAAAGAGGCAATTCTTTTCAAAGAAACATATCCCTGTCCTACTTGGTACTTATTGCAAAATATTTTATGCAAGTACTTCTTGGGATGGCATTGCCATAGATTTCGTACCCCTTTATATATAAGGTCATGGCCTTTTGTTCATTTTTGATAGCAATCTTTATTTGGAGGTGGGAAACTACAGATTGTTCCAAATACTTTTGCCTGATCATGTAACTTTCTATAGACCAAAAAAACCTAAAGTGCATGTGTAATACCAAACATGATGAAAATAATGAATGTAGTTGTCATCAGCATATATAATAATAAGAATTAAATTGTAATTTTTCAGTGGTTGAAGCGCGTGGATGATCCATCTGAGGTGAAAAACATGAACACAACATTACGTCTGGGTGGCCAGCAGTTTATCGTGTTAAAAACCGGCGAGGTGTGGCCGGGACCTGACAACACCTACCTCAACAAGCTAGTTATACAAAAGGCAAGGGACCGTGACTCTGGGGTCTACATCTGTCTGGGCGCCAACGCCATGGGTTACAACGTCAGGAGTGCTTATCTCACCGTCGTCAACAGTAAGTACAAATGTTACTGGATGTGGTCCGGTAGAATTTACACTGGTATAAGAAGACACAATTGTTTTTAAATACTGAAATTTCTCATAAATAATCAAGTTAAGGAATTTCTTATTTCAAATATAATTAAAACAAATTATCAAAATAGCTATTAAACAAACAAAACCAACCTATTCGAAGCCTTTTTTTTGTAAATGTGTTGAAAATATTTCAATTAAATAGAATGTATATTTAATTTGTCTTCTTTTTTTCCTCAGCCAATCCCCATAGGTCGTCACTGGATTCGGATAATGGAAGCAGTAGTCTCCCTTTGATGATTGCTGTCCCTACATGTATCATCATCATCATAGTCGTCATGGCAATCATTCTTTTACAAAAACGGAAAAGCTGCAATAATTCATCAAACTCTAATACAAGGAATACAAGATTTAACCCTGTGCCAACACACGAGACAGAACCTTTTCCTCCGCTTCAAAACAATCCCGCCACGAACTTACACATCAATCCGATGCAAAATGTAAATATCAGAGACATGTATACAGGGGTACACAACCCACATTTAATACAAAGCAGTCGAGAAAAGTTATCAAAAAATCATAGTATTGACTTTTATACAGACATATCCTCGGTGTCCCAGAGTAGAAATAATCCCCATTCATCACAACACATGCAACAGTACTCCTACTGACGAAACTTCATGTAACGTGTATGTTACCATGGAAACTTAAAATTGGTTACCATGGAAACAGTGACTATAAAACACCTTAGGACAACAAGATGTGCTCCCACATACCCAATCATTGTTCAGAGGGATTGGACTTGTTACCTCAATCAAGAAGTACGCAATACAAGACATCATATTCTGAGAAACCTACATACATATTCTGTGATTAAGTTTGCCTTCTTCATATCAAAACTTTGGTACAGTGTTGGAGAAACATAATCTGTTGTGGTCATCGGACAAAAGGACAAGTTTTATTTTCAAAAACTTTGAATTCACCGAAGATTTGAAATAAAACAAAGCTTGCGATCACCCAGTTGCCAAAGTCATGTGTAGTATTTTTGATACAACCATCAAACTTATCAGTAAGGTTGTGACTTAGAAACACTACTTCAACAGGAGGGATCTGATGGTAAAAATCACACAGTAAGTGTAGATTAGTGAAACAGAAAAATGGAGGAGCTGACTTCAATAAACACCTGATGTTTTGGTTGTGAATGGAGGATGAAGACCCAGCAGTTACCTGTGCAATTGACACTTATGTGAAGAGTTATCTGCCCTTGGGAAGAAAACATGTGTTTGGACTTAATAATATGGTGAGACAAAACACAGATCAATAAGGTTGTGACACCATAAGTGAACAACTCAATAATCCCACTGTGTGAGACACTTTGGTGGTGTGATACCAGTGATAGATTCCTTAATGAGTTATCTACCCTTGTCTCAATAGTCCAAGGGTCAATGTTGCAATATTCACAAGAAGTGAAGTAGATATTTTGTTCTGCAATAAGATGAAGATTTATGACATATTGATGGTTAATCTACAAAATCTGTAACTCAGTGTTACAATGAAGTATCTACAAACGTTTTGTATTCTGAAGCTTTTGTACCAGGACACAAAAAGTGTATCGTGTGAATGAAGAGCTACATATATGAGATGTTTAAAGAAAAGACATCTTTAAATTTTGAGTAATATATTTCCATGAAATGTAAAACATGACTTCCAGTGTTAAGTGAACACCATAGTCGAGACAAATCTGTTGAAGGATGTCAGTTTCATGGTGTAATCAAAGACGGCCGACTCTGTGATGATATTTGCCCATATATAATAATTGATATACACAAATTGACCTTCCTAGTGTCAGCAAGCATTAAGGTATACCTGTGTAGTGTGGACGTGCCGGAGAGATTGAGATCTATACAGATGTGTAATTGAAAAACTGAGAGAGTGATTGAGGATTGAGAGAGATGAGAGAAGTGTATCTGTATGTGTATGGGAGATATCATAAGTAAATCATGGGTGGACGTGATTCGGAAATGTGGAGGGTGAAAGTGTGTCAGACGATCATTGGGAATCTGCTCTACAGTCTCATTCTAGAACACAGCCATTATTGGATAATGGGCATGCACGTCTTTGGATTGACAATTATCAAAATCACAAAAGAAAATAGAATATTGATATTCTGTCAAAAGTTTTTAGGAAAACAGCAAGTGACTTTATTTGATTTCAGTCAAAAAGCTGTATAACTTTGTTCACTACTTTATATCCAATCTGAAGCAAATTAATATTTCACATAATTTTGATATTAAATTTTTTCTCTAATTTTCTTTAACTTTAAAAATCCAAACAAATGTTGGACTAGTTTTTCTTTTCATGTTGTATTATTCAGTGTATTTCACTTCTTGCAAATTGAATTTGATCTATTTTCATTTTCCATAGCACTTAATTTGTGTTGTAATTTTTTCTACTTATACCAGTTTCCTTTTTTAATCAATTCAATACTAGCAATTGCATGTTTTTATGAAAAAAAAAATGATTTTCTATTTCTAAACATTCACTCTTTATATTGTAATTTTGCCTCCTTTTTTTCTTAATGGACGAAAAATCTGTGAAACTGCATGTTAAATTTCAAAACTCAATTTAAATTTTCCAACTTTTAAGTGTAAAAAAAACAACAAAAAAACCCCAGTCTGATGATTGAAGGTTAGCAGAGTAAACCTTATGTTAAAAGTTAATCACAAATATTGTCATTATATTTTCCCATAAACTAGGTGCTATGTGAATTTGCTGTTCTCTAACCTATATATGACCTTTAACCTTTTAATGCTAGGGTAACGACCTTGATTTCTACATTGTAATGCCACAAAAAATACCTAGCTGGTACAAAAACACAGTCAAGTGCCTTGTAGCAGTTCAAAACTGACAACAGTCTGTCACTAAAACGTATTTGTTTATCAGGCCCACATTAATTAACCAAGTATGATTTGAAAATTATATTAATTTGAATAAATTTCATTAACAATAGGTTATTGTCCCCCGCGGGGTAATATGTTGGTTCGATGCTTATGTTTGTGTATAATCCTGTCTCAGTATTCATGTCATTCAGATTAAAACAGGACATTACTATATATCCCAACTCCCTCCGACAGTCATATCCTGTCTGATAAACGAGAGGGGTGTCAACAAATGTCAACACCAATAACAACTCATCCGTTTACATAGCAAATTTACTTTTTAATTGGACAAATTACCCAATAAAATAGGTCAAATTTAGTTCAGAATCAACAACATTCACTGTGGGAAACAATAGTCTCCTTAATTCATACTTTTTAATTTTCAAAAAATATGCTACAGTTGATGAAATTTTAGGATATATTGAAAAAAGCATTTTTTCTGGGAGGAGGATGAACAAGATTCCACACGACAGTGTATAAGGAGATTTGAAGAACGTATAAGCCTGATGTGTGTGTGGACCAGTCTATATCCCTCATGACATGATACAACAAGGAGAAATTATTTTTGTACATGAAGTACTGTAATCTATTGTAAAATTTTCAGTGATCGTGGAGACGACATTTGACAGAACCTGTAAATGTATACTCAATCTTTGTCAATCCAGCCAGCCTTCTCCCTGACATTTTATGATACATTGTCATGCCTGGGACCAAACAAGTTGGCCAGTTTCAGAGAGTTCTAAATTATAGAGTATTTGTTGTTTGTTATTATTTTGTGAAAACACCATTCTTTTGCTGGTTTAAACAAAAACTTGGATAGGGCGGTGAGGTTTAGACAGAGGAGTGTAAACATATAAAGAAGAGCTTTGCTGATCCACTGTAAGAGATTGGATAGCAAAGTGACTAGATTACAGGGACTTAGGGAGAACTGACAATGATCAGCAGAACAGTAGGATCAGTGGCTGGATTGATGAAGCTTGACAAATTAATTAGTTAAACTTATTATGAAATAAATATCTTTTGTTCTCATATAGTGAATGGAAAATTCAAGGATTACATTTTTCTTTCAGGCAAAGTGCTAAATGATCATTCTCAGTATTTGTTTCTATTTTTCTTTCTTCAAATTTTGCGAGTTAAAGTGAATGTTTGGTGACTTACTGAGAGTAAGCTATATATAATCTATTTTTCTAATGTTTGGAAGTAATACCAAAGAGAGACGACTTACGAAGCATTATAACTCATTACTTATTGTTGATGTTCATTTTTCTGTGCAATACAATGTCAGCTGTCTGGATGTGGCTTGTCGAGTACGAATTCTTATGATAGTTTTGTTCCGTTAGGAGTTCGGTAGATTTTTACATGCAAAGGTAGTGGTAATTCACTTATTTCATCCTTTCACTTTTTATATAATCCAACATGCTCATTTACATCATTTTGAAATTTTGAATGCCTGGTAATAAATTTATATTATTTAGTTTAACAATTAGATATCTATTTTTTTAATGAAATTATCGATTAAAAAAGAATTCTGAAAAAATGTTATCAAGTACTATTTGGGGAAAATAAAGTACCTGTAAAGATGGAATCTGAAAACTTGATTTTACAAGCACATTTTAAATGTAAAATATACTTTGATAGAAATAAGAAACTGCTTATCTCCCTTTGCATGTAAAAGACGACTGAACTTGTTACTTATTTGTTATGGGTTTGGTAATATGTTTTGTAGACAAAAACATTTCCATGCAGTGCTTTCATGTAAATATGGCATTAATCATTTGTAATTTATTTTCATTTATTTCTATGTATTTTACAGAGAATGTTAAGAGATGGTGTAATGACAGTAAAACACAGCATGTGTTTATATAAACTTATCTCACGACTTTGTTGTTTATTATTCCCCCCCTCAGCGTTGACAAGTTTCGGGTATATGGTATTCACATCTTTCAATTGAATGGATTTCTGAGAGTTTCTCCGTTACTTTATCATGTAGAATGATCCGAGTTGGTACATGGTCACATCAATGGGATGTTATGAACCAAAACTAGATTGCTGCAACCTGATTTTGAACTCGGACATGACACAATGATAAATCTTTTACGGGGCAATTCTCCTGTAATATTATTGATCTCATCTAACGTTAGGTATGAAATATGTACAAAAACCGGAGTCAATTCAATAACGTCTATTGCAACCGATACTTTGACCTCTGACTTGGCGGTGGCCAATTAAAGTGGTTCAGGCGTCTGACATTCTGCTACCACTAGCCCTCAAACACTGGGTCACGGGTTAGAGACCTACGTGGGGCAGTTGCTCGGTACGCGACGTAGGTCGGTGTATTTTCTCCTGGAACTCCGGCTTTCCTCCACCACCAAAACCTGGCACATCCTGAAATGACCATAGCTGTTAATAGGATGTAAAACACAAACAAACCAAAAATCTTGACCCCAATAAGGATAACTGAATGATTTCTGAAAAGGAAAGACTGTTTTCAGAGTAGTTCTCCTACTGGTATATACCTGCTATGCCATAAAAATCCTCATTATATGTGGTGCATCTTGGAAATAGGAAGTGTTGCATACTAAAACTAGGTCTTTGTGACCTATATTTTGACCTATGACCTCAAATAGTAAGACTTCCAGAATATAAACCATACCCTGAAGACTTGATACGTCGGTACAAACACTAGATCACTTTGACCTGTATTTTGACCTCTGACCTCACTAAAGCAGTATCATCATACTTGATATGTGGGTACACATAGGGAATACAGAGTAATGTGTACTGACACAAGGGCTGTGTAAGCTATTTATTCATAGTCATATCAGGAGACAATAATATAGCAATATGGCCTTGAAACCGTCCTTACAAATAGTAGTTATAATTCAGATATTATAATACACTTCACAGCAACATATTTACTGTACATTTCAAAATCTTCCCCAATAATGGGCATGGATCCTTCCCAATGGTGAACGCGGATACAAGGGTGCATGATCCTATCTGAACATTTTATTTCCAATTTTAGCTGTGACTGTCGGGAAAGCCAGGATATCCACCAACAACATCTGCTTAAGAGTTCTATCTGGATAAAACATCACTACATTCAATGATAATCAATCTTTAGTAACAATATTTGCTTTTACTGAGTTTCACAATCTAATTGATCATTTTGTGGAATTCATTCACAAAATGGAAATTTAATTTAGTTACACAAATACACATTTGATTTCAAAATCACAATTTAGTTTGTCTTTTACAAAAATCATATTATGTTTTATTATTAATGACAATTTGGTTGTCAATTCACATTATCAGAAGTTAATTCTTTACAATTTCCTGGTGTATATATATACAAGCTATTGTACTGTACTGAGGAAGCAAAAAACTTTATTCTGATTCTTGGATTATCTATTCAAAGCTATATTTCACAAAAGCAAGATAAAAATCACCAACAGAGCAGTTGTTTCACAATAACATGACGAAGTTCACTAGCGGAGCCATTGCTTCAAAATAACATGACAAAGATCACCAGCAGAGCAGTTGTTTCACAATAACACAGCAAAGTTCACCAGCGGAACCATTGCTTCAAAATAACATGACAAAGTTCACCAGCAGAGCAGTTGTTTCACAATAACATGACAAAGATCACCAGCAGAGCAGTTGTTTCACAATAACACAGCAAAGTTCACCAGCGGAGCCATTGCTTCAAAATAGCATGACAAAGATCAACAGCGGCAAGATAGTTCACAATAACACAGGAAAGTTCACCAGCGAAGCCATTGCTTCAAAATAACATTACAAAGTTCACCAGCAGAGCAGTTGTTTCACAATAACATGACGAAGATCACCAGCAGTGCCATTGCTTCTAAATAACACGTCAAAGTTCACTAGCGGAGCCATTGCTTCAAAATAACATGACAAAGATCACCAGCGGAGCAGTTGTTTCACAATAGCATGACAAAGTTCACCAGCGGAACCATTGCTTCAAAATAACATGACAAAGTTCACCAGCAGAGCAGTTGTTTCACAATAACA
>JAUMHH010013752.1:0-10991 GCA_032359455.1 Chlamys rubida
TAGTACTACCCTTACCTGGCCGTCTACCTGTACCGTGTACAATAAGTACGGTTAGGCGCCAAATTAAAAACTTGGGCCTGTGTCAAATCGCTAAATTAAAAATCGCCATTTTAACTTTCATTTTTTTGGTCAAAACGCCAAATATTATGCCCGCCAAAATTTCCCGATATACGGTATTAAAATTTCAACCAGTATGTAAAAATCTTATTTCTTATGGTATTTAATTGCAGTCTTTCAAGTTCTTCATAGAAATAGCCGTGATTTCCTGAACACAGCAATCTTTTCAATAATCAATTAATAATATAAATGTTTCTTTTCTATACCTGGTGCTCAATGAAACCTCCAAACGTCTGCTCCATCATTCAGAATACTAGCTATGTACATGTCGAAGTTGTGTTTATAGTTTTTCTTGCACAGGTTTGAAACAGGAAATATGGGGGATGGGGGGCTTTTTTCCTTGCTCGTTACTTTTTTGTAGCGCATTTCTTAATTTTCCATTAAATTTCCTTAATGCTCCTAAACAATTAAACTTGTCCACATCCTGTAGTACGTAGTCATTAAGTACCATTAGTCTTCCACTCTTAAATACCGCCGTTTATTAGTGCCATCACTTTCGTTATATTTCTATTTAAGTTTACATTACATTGACCAGTAAAAGATAATAACTAACTGAAGCCCAGAAGAGCTCGTGTAATTAAGTGGAGCCCGAGCACGTGACAGCCCCGTAGTGACATTGACCGAGTTCTGGTAATTTGAAATTAGCTATATCACAATCATACGCCAAAAAATATTAATAACTGTATTTGGCACTATTTGAAATGCCGAACTTTATCCACCCGAGTATTCACCTGAAAATGTTTCTGATTATACTATTAATTTAATTAATACATTTTGTTGTTACCATCAGCAAAACATATATATATAGTTGTAATGGTGTTTAAATCGAAAGAAAAAGAAAACTTGGGCCAAATTGCACTAATGGTTGAATAAGGTGAGTACTTGATTACTTATTTGTCACTTTTAGTAACATTTTTACAATCGTTCAGTAAACTTGTTTTGAAGAATCATCAAGAAAATAAAAATATTTTCAAAATATGAAAAATATTTTTATGACATGTTTTAACAGATAATTTTTAAGAGTTCGTGGTTCTTTGAAAAATGTCTGAAAGATGCCTGGCTAATAAACTTGCCTTAGGTAGCACATACAATTTTATATTTGTCCCCTAATGTTATAAAGCTCCATTAAGTATTTCTGAGTTGAAAGCCATTATTTCAGTCGGATTGGCAAAATCTTGTTATTGTATTAAAATCCCTATCATAAGGACATACATTTAGCTTAACCCCTGAAGTATATGTTTCCTGTGTTCCTCATTGTCTCAATTATAATTCCAAATTTGATTTTATGCTTTGTTAAATGTCCTTTGATTGGTTAGTAATAGCGGACGAGTGTGCATGTGGTCTGCTAGTAAATTTTCCCAAGTTCATCCTTACATTGCCACAAGAAAAATCCAGATTCAGTCCCTATATAACCCTATCACCAGTTAAACAGCAACTTACTCATGTAGTTGTTTATCTTCATGGTTACTTTGAGGAGTTTTTAACTTCATGTTCCAGCTCTTTTATAAAATGTCCCCAACTGTGATCAAATCTGTGTTCAAAACCTTTCACATATAGCATTTGGCAATGTCTTTCTGAATTCTTTAATCATTATTATATAAATTCGAGGCAATGGGAAGTTTCTTTCCATGAGATATGATTAAGTTGGAGATTTATGTCCTGTCAACAGCGTTGGTGTTTTAATGATGAGCCATGTTTAGGTAGTGCAGGACCGGAGTACTTAGCGATATAATTAAGGAAGTAATCTTGAACCTTGATATGTCCTTTCAAAAAGAAGGATAATTTTCCACAAAGCCAGATTAATCCCTGATAATTAACAGTATGATACCAAAACTTTATATATGATATATACTGTTGACACATCAGATCACTTCAAGCCCTGTTGTTTAGACCTGATTTATTAAGATAAATTCTATATTACATTTATCATTCTTCATTTAAACTAAAAAAGATTGTATATGTTGATTCCAAAAAATAATTTTAAAATTTGCATTTTGAAAATGCATGTATTAAAATACTACCAGATTATTCGAGAATCTTCACATATGAACAGTAAGTTCAAAAGTATTCATCATTTAAGAATTTTGTATAATACATGTGACAAACTCAAAATAAAGATTCATATTTTATTGGGCACAACAAATTTTAATTGTAACAAATGTAACAATCATAATTAAAAAAAATGAAAATGTATAATAAAATCAAAAAGTTTCTCTGCTACACAAAGAAAATGCTAATTTAATTGATATTTCTTGTTCCTATAAATTAGTGATTAATAAATAAAGTCACATGTCAATAGAAGATCACATTTAGTAAACAGAAAATGAATATAATCTTTTTGAATACCCAATTGAAGTTATTTTACATTCATGGAAGTTACTTTTTGTAATAACAATATAAATGGTTTGTTCATACATGTAAGTCTTTCGTAAAACGACAAGCCAATTTTGAAGACAAAAAAGCTTGAATATGTTTCACATCATAATTTCCATGCAAAAACACATGCCTTAGAAAATTTTGGATAATCTCCAGACTGACGGAGCTTGACGGTTGTATTTTTTGATACACTTGTGGTTACAAATACATCCCCGAGATTAAAAGTTTAGTCAAAACCCCAGATTTCTCCATTTGGCTGTACACAAAACCGTGGTATGTCCTGAATTTGTTCACCAAAGTAGCAAATGATCGGTGGCGCTTTGACATTTAAAAGGAGCACACTCTGTATTAAAGGATGGTTCTCGACCATGGAGCATACATATACCGCATTGTCTGCCAATGCAATTTACCTTGGCAAACATTTCTTCATTGCTTTTATTCATTTCCTTACATTCTTGACCTGTCCCATGGATTTTTGATGTTCAAAGTGCAGGATTGTCAGTTCCGTGATGCATATTTTCATATGTTTTTCTCGGTCCATCATTTTCTACCAAGTTTACTTTTTCAGCCAGGAGCTCTGAAATGCTTCTCGTGTAGGGTATCGAGGAAGACTTAGCATGTCCAGGAAATTGTTTCTGGGTTTTGCAGTTTTGCCGGAAACCATGATGGTATACGTAAATATGCCAACCTAAAAATCCTTCTTCTGCATGCATGTTGGACATTCCTTCAGTGTTGAAGACGTGTAATGGTGCGCTTCCCCTTACTTGAGCCTCCCTACAAAAGAGTCCTATGAGTTAATGGACACTGATCCAACTTACACCATTGTGGATAAAATAAGACTTAGGAGGTGATCCTGATGAACTTGCCCATGCACCACAGTCATCCTAGAAATGGTTACGCTGTCCTCTGGCCCTACGGTAGATGCGTTCTCCTTATTGTCGAAAACAAAGGTACATATGCTTGACAAAAGCTCGGATGACTCGGTGAAAAAAGTAATAAGGACATCCCTTGCTGTCATCGCGGACTCTAATATAATTCCGTGCTGTCATGAAGATATTGTTGGGAAGACTATAAGACTCTGCCATGCCCATGGGTGTAGGATAGGGAAATTCCGCCCGAGGGGTTTTTAAATTTTGTAACTAAACCCGAGGCTTTGCTTAATTGTGGAATTTCCCTATCCTACACCTCTAGGCATGAAAGAGTATTTTCCTCTCATTCCAACTACCAGAATAAGCTCAAAAATAATGAAAATTCGTTTGGACTGGCTACCATTTTGAAAATATCAACTTTTCCCCTGAGCTTTGTTTTTACGAACGTAAAAAACGAATCTTATAAAGCGAAAGTCATATATGGTTGTGGCATGAAAAGGAAAGGAACAGAATTAATACTTGAAGGAGAATGCTGATTTGAAGAAGAATAGGGTGTCTGCTGATGAAATTCCAGGTGGAAGATTGTCCGGAGAAAGAAGGATTCTTTCCTCACGGACGTTCTACAAGAGATAGTGCGGAATGAATTTTGATGACAGTGCCTTGATTGTCTTGTAGTGGAAACCAGGTGTTTTGGGTTGATGGCAACTTTGCTATGGCACATTTTTGTAGTGCATTGTCAGCCGTGCATCTTTTCTACGATCGGCGAGACTGTGCCATTTAAGGTGATCTAACATGTTACCAACGCTTGAGGTGTTACAATGTCGGTTGGTAACATATTACGTGCAGCCCTTGTCAGTGTCTGTTTTCAGGTTAGTGTCCCAAACTGGACTAGCGTAATTTAGCTGAGGGCGAACTAAGGATTTATACGCCTTTTCTTTGATGTCAGCAGATGATATCTTTAGATTTCATCGAGGAAGCTCATGCGGTAACATTGTTTTTTTTATGATATAATTCACATGGAACATCCACTTCATGTCTGATCTGATGGTAACACCCAGGTATTTGGCTTCTAACACATGTTAGACTTCGTGTCCATGAAGGGTGTACGGGTGGACAATAGGTTTTCTATTTCTAGTAATCGAAATGATCTGATATTTGTCCGGATGGAAAGCCATCTTCCACTTTCTCTCCCAATGACCAAGTCTGTCAATGTCTCTTTGCAGTGTTGTGCATCTCTTTCTGATGTTACTGCGAGATAAATAATGGTATCATCTGCAAAGAGCCTAATGGATGATGAAATGCCCTCAGTAATGTCATTGATGTAATAAAGAAAAAGGCTCGGCCTGAAGACCGAACCTTGGGGGACCCCTGATCTTACTGGGGCAGTGTTGGATGTTTCCCCTTCAACTATTACTGGTTGATTCCTGTTACTTAGGAAAGCTTTCAATCCAGGTGTTGACTTTGCCACCTATAACATAGTTCCTAAGTTTGTGAATTAAAAGTGGGTGGTTTATCTTATCAAATGTTTACTGAAGTCAATGATCAGAACATCAGTTTGCTTCCTCTGCTCTAAGTTACTCGTGATGTCATCAATGAAGTCAATTAACTGACTCTCACGTGATCTGGATTGTCTGAAGCCATGCTGAAGGTGGTAAAGGAACTGATGTGTATCAGCATGGTTCATGATGTTACTGACAATGATGTGCTCTAATAGTTTGCAACAGAGACATGTAAGGGATATTGGACGGTAATTTTCTGGGTTGTATTTTGGGCCTTTCTTGTATACAGGGGCAAGATCTGCCGTCCTCCAGTCAGATGGAACCGTGACCGGTATCAGGAGATCGTTGAAAGATAAGGCAGAGGATGGGAGATATTTCAGTAGCTAACTTCTTGATGACTTAAAGCTGGATGAGATCTGGTCCTGCAGCTTTGTTGGTGTCTAGCTTGAGGAGTAGCTTTTCAATACCCTTACACAAACAGTAGCTTGTATGTGGAAATTAGAAATGTCAGGGTAATTGCCACATATTGCGTAGTCTTGGTCGAATGTTTTAATACTAATGTCGTCAGAAATAGAAAATACTGACTGAAATTGCCTGTTCATGATGTTTGCTGTTTTTACAGGACAAAAACGATCCACACGATTTCTGAGAACAGGGTTACCACAAACATCGAATATTTATAGAATGTACAAAGTATATTCTTTCATGTCATATTAAAATAATTGATGAACATTGACCAACAAAATTAGCAAAACAAAGCCTACCGTGTGTGTGTCTATAACGGGTCACGTTTTGTCTATAACGGATCGCGCCCCCTGGCGGGCCTCTGACGGTGATGCTCGATTGATGGATGGTCTCAAAACATTTTCTGTCAGGTAAGCGACCCAATAGATACATGGACAACTTCAATGGCGATATTGTATTTAAACACTTTTGCTCAACTACCTTCTGCTAAGTAAAATACAAACCCCAATAACGACGGTCTGCTCAATTGTCCATGGGGTTCCATTAAATGAAACCAAATTGTATAAAGTCACACTACCATAACTTGGTACAATTTTGACAGTTTTTAGGGGATATTGAAAAACTCAGATCATGTATCTGGACTTTTTCTTGATTCTTGATAAAGGTAACCCATGATTGTTCAATTTCAGAAAAAAAGTTTTGATTCTAAGTAATTTGTTTTTCAAATTAGAACGCTAAACTCGCACTGAGATGTCGTCCGTTTTTCGGTCATGACTAATATATCACAGGCTATGAAACCTGTTTGTATTTATACTACTTGAGGTGCCGATAGCAAAAAAGACCAGAAATCAACATTTAAACATGCTTATAATTAACTTCTTCAAAATCTTCCTAAATTTCGTCGACGTGTACGTTTTTTTACTGGCTTTTTTATGTTTACTTTGTCATCGTGTACTCTTAAAATGATCCGTTTGCATGACTTTTGATTATATCATTCCATTTTATGAAATTGGCACAAAGAATTAGCCAGTGTATTTTCTTTCATTTTCAATTGAAAGGTTAATTGATCAAACCATTTTTCAACAACATGTATCAAGGGAAAGACTTCCAGAACAACTGCCATATTTTCAATGGCATTAAAAGAGCTACAAGTAAGTTTTTAATCAGTAGAACACACTGACTAATTCTCTTCTAAAGAATTTAGATTTTTTAATCTATGGTATATCGTCCTATCAAATTCAAACTATAATATTGAAATATTTCCCTATTCCTGAAATGTCGTTTTTTGTCTTCAAAAAAATACAGTAAGATATAATAATTCCATGTATGTTTATTTTATGTATTGACTCTCTGTAGTTCAGCAGCAATTCTCATAAATTCCCCGTCCGGCATACCCAACAAAGCCTTTTTAATCATAGTGACATGGGAAGACCAAACCACCTTCCTTTTCATTTGGAGCTGGCCATGGCGCAAAGCTTGGCAATGGTTTTGCCACCATTGCCGCTCCTAAGTCCAGTAATGTCATGAAAGCTGGTGCTAGTCCCCTAGGGACATGGCCAACAGGGACTATCAACATCCTTTAGGGTTAGGTGACGTTCCTTGCCCGTTACTGTTTCAAGCATTTCAGCTCCGAAAGTGTCGACAGAAGGCAAAACTACACAGGCGTGCACTTCATTTATTTAAGGAATGATTTTTGTTTTTTCAACATTTATGCATTGACGAATTCTTTGAGTGGATCAACGGGGTTTGTTCCTGCTTACACATGGGTGCAACGCAGTGGCGAGTACAGTGGTTTTTCGCGGGGAAATGTGACACTATCGTTGGAGATCATAGCAGGGCGGAGTGACGGCGGACGGATTGACAGTGATGCGGTAAACACGTCATGACGGCAAGGGGCCGATTACGGAATGTGAGAGAAACCCTGAGGTTGCTGAAGTTGAACTTGCTTTTTGGAGTAAGTGATTTGGTACAAGTGACTGATTTGGTACAACTGACAGATGATTTGAGTCTGAATTCGACCTACACGTGGACTGTGAGTGTGACACAGGGGCCGGCACAGGTCTGACCCGTTTCCCCTTGTGTAACGGCTGACAGTGCGTTTGAAAGCGAATGCTTTTGTGCGGCCGAGAATGATCTGTTATATGAACGAACTGACGATTCGCTACGGTGTTCTGTCATGAACAGAATGTGTCTTGCCTCAAAATTACAATCATTCATTTGTTGAATTGCAGTCGCACGGAGACTGGTTTGTGTAACGGTCTACAACGGCAGCGATGCAAATTTCCGACATGAATCCTTGAAATGTCCGTGCGGCCAGCGGTTTTGAAGTAAACCATAAAGGGAAGTATTCATTTGCCCTATTGTCGTAATGATTGAACAGGCTTTCAGCGCTGGGATCCGTCTTTTGAATGAGTATCTCAAGGAGACTGACCGGACACGTACTTGAAACGGGGAATGCATACATCCGTTTCCCCGTGGGAGCCTCGCAACCCGTCAAGCCGCCCTGATAGTTCTTTTTGTTGCGTTTCATGTGTAAGCTGCACAAACTCGCCATTCTCGTCATTAAGGAGAGAGAACGAATCAAGTTTCAACTGTTGATGGAACTCTGTGCCACAACTTACAAAGTGTATCGACAGAGCGTACCATACAGCTTGACGGAGAATTACCGTTTTTTTTAGCACTTTCAATGAAGGCAGGTTGCAATTTTTTTTAAATCAACTGTCTCGATAACCAATTTTGCAGGGGTTTCACTCATCAGTCGCCTCTTACATGCAGCGGGTAACGGCAGGTGTGAGTTATATAAGGATTAAACGGCATTTGTTTTCAATTTCAAGCTTTTATGAACGCAAATCGGTTACATACATATTTCATGGTTAATAAGTATGTAACCGATTTAACTTTTTACTTATTATTGACCTAAATTCATGTATTTCCCTAGTGTTTATATCGTCAGTGCAAACGATATTCCTGGAACAGTCTAACGTCATCAAAATGTTTGGCTCATGCAGACGCTGATTCAATTGCGTTCATAGCCCTAAGTTTAACATTACATGTTGTTCAGCCATAAAGGCGCGATTATGATTATCAAACACATCTGTATAATCATAAAGAGAACACTCCTTATTAGCGTTTTATTATTTGAGGATTAACTTTCTATTTAGTTTAGGTTATCGGGTGATAACTACAATGGAACTCGGGTAAATCCATCATAATCGGCGAAAGTTAATTAAGTTAAGTTAAGTTTCCATTCAAGTCCGATGTGTGATACGGCTACGCTTTGCCGGAGTCATTTATTATTGGTTGATATAGAGGTTGAAGGAGCAGCTTGTAAAAGAGAAACCGACGCATTTGAGATGGAAGTTTGTGTGGAAGCCCTGTCAATGTTGGAATTACTTTGTTTGGGACGCGTGATTGCGCTAGATTTAGCGATAGGCCTAACGTCAAAGTTCCCACATCGCCATGTTGCCGTCAGCCTCGGATGACCCGTTTGCATTCGCCATGGAGGAAAGTGTGGAGCTAAAACACCGTTTTTGTGTCATGGAGCAGTCTCTTGAATATGACCTTACTACTGAGGCTTCATTTCTGTGCCCACTCGTGTACATTATTTGGCGAGTTTCTTACCCGGCGTTACTTAAATTTGAGACGGCTGTGGCACGTAAACAGTGAGTAGCGGGTGGAGATTTTGCGGTACCACAGATGTCTTGAAGAAAGCTTTTTAAACTGTGTTTGCCGAGTGACCTAGCACCAAACCACACCTCTTCTGTGATTGGTAACGATATTGCACTTTTTTTATCCGGTAAAAAGGGATGTGACATTCACACCTGTTTTTAAAATCAACCATTTCAACAATCTTACTGGACACGATGGTGTTCTTGTGGCGTACATCCGGCGGTCAGACATGGCCTCTTCGTTTACGAAGCCACCCTGGTAGTTTTTGTTGTTGTTTCATTTGTGAGTTTTGCATATTCTTTACCCTCTGGGTCTTTTAGGAATTCAAAGGAATTACAATTTAGCTGATGGTACAATTCTAACCCACGAGTTATAAAGTGAATTGTAAGGTTGTATCAGACTCCAAGTCGTAATTTTATTAGACAAGTGTTTGCTTTCTGCAGGTAAGGTTGATAACTTTTCCAACTCATTTACATGTATAATTTCCTTATGTTTTGTGGTCCCTTGTCTCATACGTTCTTTTAACAGACCACCAAGTTTCTTGTTTTAAAACAAATTGCCATGGAAAATGTCAAATTTTCTCCCAATGTCTGACAATTGTCTGTTGATAGCAGCCCGGATTGATTTCAAAGTATTCTTGTGGTATTCTTTTGCTTGATTTCTTGGCATGGGAGAAACGAGTACCGCAGACATTAAATATAAATCGGTGACATAAACAAAATGTGAGGTTTGCAATTGTGATAAAATCATGTCCACATCATCAGCCTCAGATTCAAAATTATCATATGTTTCCGTCCCCGGCTCCATATCATGCTGAAGATCAGCCTCCGGTAAAATCATAAAGTTCCGTACATTGTCAATGCAAGCATCAATGTAATGTAAGCAGACGCCGTTATGCCCGCGAAACCCTCCCGTTCCTGGTTTTGTTTTTATTAAATTTATTAAATTTATGTACTTGCTAACTTTTATTACATAAGAAATGGCATCGTTTTCAATTGCGGGGACATACTAAAGACCTTAAACATGGTAGTTATTCCCTTGCCTAACGTTCAGCATTTGTGACTGGATGGAATGCTGTGTTGAGTGCCTTCGGTAGGGTATTCCAATGAGATGGTTCATATCACATCATATTCACCAGCACAAAAACCCATAACTGTTTTATTATATGATTCAACAATTAAATTTCGATATGTGGGTGATGCTCAATTCCGCCTAGGCACTGCCTTTTGTGTTCCATGGACATTGCTTCGAACGTTCGTTTTGACTTGGGAAATTCTGTACCGTTGATGATGTCCAAATTCCTGCAAATATATATTCAATCCATGCCTTATAGACCTAAAAGTTGACTTCTTGTATAGTTCATCATTACTGGAACGAACATCCCTGTAAAATTAAGCCTGTGTTGAATCCAACAAATCGCCAACATAACTTTCGAAGACATCGTCAAGGTTCTTTTCTTTAAAAAAAAAAAAGACATGGCGGACACGCACTACGTGGCCTATTTTAATTAACAGCATCTTTATCTTCGAGTAGTTTTTGGAAATTTTGAGATATGACGGAGCCGAAGCGTTCGCTAGTAGTCATCTTCTATTTTCATCTTACAGATCGCGTTCCGGTCTAACTGCTGTCCGATCAGCAGGGACACTGATCAGAGGAAACACGAGCCAAATATAAAAACATGTCAGCGTCCACGTCACCAAGTGCCAAGTTAGGCCACGGAACAATTATTAGGGTATCTCTCTGATAGTGACAAGTCCCTGCACGTAGGGCGTAAGAATTGTATCTGCTGGAAGGCATTTCGGGGAATGGCAACAACTGGTTCACTCGTTGTCGGTATCATCTGACCAGGCGGGATGCTGTGCCCGGTGCCTTCTGCATGGTATTTTAGTGAGATATCACTATAAAGTCGGCATCAGTTGCGCGCTATCACAAGGAGGC
This sequence comes from Chlamys rubida, assembly GCA_032359455.1. Taxonomy (NCBI): domain Eukaryota; kingdom Metazoa; phylum Mollusca; class Bivalvia; order Pectinida; family Pectinidae; genus Chlamys; species Chlamys rubida. The sequence goes on from JAUMHH010013752.1 coordinate 10,934, forward strand.
AAACACGAACATATCGCAGCCTCCCAAAATACACACACATACACTACACGCATGCATC
>JAUMHH010013763.1:0-10991 GCA_032359455.1 Chlamys rubida
CAACAATTCACCAGGCCAAAAACATACGAGGGTAACCATGTATGGTTAGGAACTGTTACTCGGCTTGATGTTATATAACGAGTACATGGGTGGTTATCATTTATTGTTAAGAGTGGCAAGTTTTGGAGTTATACTTTAGAGTAGAATGATGTTATCATTAAGGGACCAGTGCATATATGTAGACGAGTGACAAGCTTTGGAGTAATATTCATAGTCATTAGGATGCTATCTTTACCAGACCAGTGTATTTAAAGTAAATCGGTGCTATCTTTAGGGAACCAGTACATTTATTTGGATGTATGGCCGGTTCGGGGGTAATATTTAGGGTAGAAGGGTGCTATCTTTAGGGGACTGGGTACCGTTTCACAAACAGGGTGTTACTTACACCCAGGTGTATTTATTTACGAGTACGTAAGCCCCCGTTTGTAACTTACGTAAATAGCGTTTCACAAAACGGTACCCAGCTGGTGTATATAATTAGATGAGTAGCTAGTTTGGGAGTAATGTTTAGAGTAAAAGGCAGCTATTGTTAGGATCATTGTGCATATATTCAGAGTCGATGAATGACGAGTGTAAGAGTATTATTTATAGCAGAAGGATGCTATTTTTAGGAGAGTTTAGCTAAAGGTTTAGATGCAGTTGTGATGATCTCGACATTTAACTGGAGCCGATGATGGGACGTCAGTTGCTATACAATCAAATCTAAATGTATACTCCTCTAAATATCACTCCTGAGCTTGCCACTCAAATCATCTAGATATACACGGGTCTCGAGCTTCGAAACTCCGCGAAACTCATCTAATATACGTTGGTCCCCTAAAGATAATATCCGTTTGATCTAAATATTCATAACCTGTCCGCTGAACTTATTTAAATATACACTTGTCCACTAATAATACTATCCTTCTAGTCTAAAACATACGCTTGTCTTCCACACATCACACATATTTAAAAGAAGTCAAACACATTTACGCAAAAAATGCATCTTCAATAGACATATCGTCAAAAGGTATTGAGTACAAGCCTCTGTTTGAACTCTTTTTTTTTAATTAAAATTTGTTTTATTCTTAAAAGGCTTAAAGCATTCGTTGATGTACATTTCTAAAAAGATCGATAACTAGACGATTGTTTTGTAAAGATCTTCTATGACTATTCTATTGTTTTGTCTGTACCATACATGTACTAGAATGAAAGTTTATTTAGTTTGTGAAAAATATATCACCTGGACTCATTTTGAAGGGCACAATAGTTTAAAATGGCTTCTAAAGATTATATGACTTAGTGTACGTGCACTTGACTTAAAGCTCGCTGTGGTGAAAGGCTCTCTATATTCAAGGATGCAGGTTATTTGTTTTTGTTTTTTTTGTTTTTAGGTTTTTGTCCTATTGTATTACAAGCGCAAAAGCCAAAGCAAAAGTTTGACCGAAAGTGGGTTTTGGGGGTATGGAAAATGTATTTCCCGACCTTTGGGTCACCGGGTGCAACTATTACATCTTAACTAATATCATTCTCTCATATCAGAGGGAGTAAGGATACATGTTTCTCTCGGCCATGAGCGTGTATAATAGACTAAAGTGCATCTCCTTGCCTAACACCAAATGTTTCATTACACTACCAGTCTATACGATTTCGTCTCTCTTGGCGTATTCAAAGCATGAAATCTCTCGCTTTTGGTCAGTTTAGCATGTCATACATGTACGCAACTCTGACTGCTATAAACATTCTACTGAGCTTGTTTAATCTACATACATTCATATAGACTGGTATTGTAAGGTGTATTTGGTGTTAGTTAAGGAGATGCTCTTTTGCCCTTAAATTCAAAAACACAAGAAAAGATGTTTTTTTTATTTAAAAGGGCATTGTGGTATAAGTATGAAACTTTCACAAATTAAATATCATCATAAAAGTAATATCTATGCCAAATTGCATGCGTATCCCAAAATGCCTTTTATGTACAATCAGCACTGGACATAGGCAGAACAATTGATAAAACAATGAAATGGATTCACTTTTACGAATAAAACAGATACTTTCTGGGAAATAAATCTACCGTCAAAAGACAAATAGGAATTGACAATGTCCCATGAATTTCTTTTAAGCCTTTTTTTAACTACTTTGATTTCATATTATTACTGCTATTCGCTTCCTTGTATGAGGTTGTACGTTATCTAGGAAACCATCATTACTAATTGTTCTACCAGCAACGTTGCTGTCGATTTTTTAATGAAATCCAACGTAAGAGAAACATGTATATAAATATTAGGAAATTATTTACCTGGGGCGTAGAGTTCGAAGTCAGAACCCTACTTCTACACGTTAGCCACGCTGTGACGATGCATAATATTTGATGACAAGGCGGTGTGTATATACTGGAAAGTGTTTAATATACTTCTATACACTAATATAAACATTTACATACAACTATAGCAATGCATAAACCAACTCCACACGTCAAATTACATTATGGTTCAACAATGATAATCAGTGTTCAGTTTTTTCATCGTGAAAATACGTGTCAATTAAGTCTTGAGAACATTGATTGTAAGTATATATTGCTGAATGTAAGTCGTCACCAAAATAATTAAGATACTAATCCCCGAAACTGATTTGAAAGTTCAAGTCGATTGTTCTGGTTTTTCGGTATATTGCTTGGTTAACTTGTTCTTTCACCGTTTGTACATTTCGAGTTTGCTTTTGCTTTCCGAGAACAGATTTAATTTGTTCGTATTGGTCACAATTAATTTTTTTTTAATATGCAATTTTCTTCTATTTTTTCCTTTAGTATTTTCTCTGTTTGCTGTAGCTTGCGTTTGAGATCCTCTATCTCAAAGTTCTTTTCGCGGAGACGGTCGAGACGATCACTGTCAGTTTGACGCATATCTTTCTGCACTTCTTGTAAGTGTGTAAATTCTTCTCTTAAACGTTTCTCTTCACCTGAAGACTGTTGAAGTATTCCAAGAGTTCTCTTATTCAACTCATGCAGTTCATGAAGATGTTTCTGATCGTCTTGTAACAACTTCGCTTCTGCCTCTTTCTTTCGTACTTGTAAGCGGGACAAGTCCTCTACAATACTTTTCATCCTTTCGTCATGTTTCCGTTCAGCATCAGCAATCATTTCTCTCATAGAGGCAAGAAGTTCTCCACCCGGAGCACTGGCTGCCGTTCCAGAGTCTACCTGCTGCAGAATAAAAATAGTGTGTGTATACGCATATTCTCGTCACTTGTCTTATCAAAGTAGACAAGTAATTCTGCTCGGATATTGTTAATCGAAATAAAATCTTATTCAGATTGATTTATTCGGTTTTGCTTTGCTTAGTTTAAGATTAGAGATGATTATTCGAAAAAAAATCACAATTCATACGTCGTTTTACTTGGCCTATCAAATTATTTCAGGAAACTTCAAACTTTCGTTATAGAGCGAGCCCTGTCTTAGAGACCCCGGCTCTAGAGAACACATTGCTGCGCCTATAGTTTAACATATCAAGGGACGCAACACTTTTTCTCATTGCAGCATGCCTTTAATCACTAGTTTGTATTTTACTTTCCAAGTAGTTTAGAGTAAAGGTTAGGAATGAGCAATAAGTCGGTCTTTATTGAGCCATTTATGACTTTCGTCCTAAAAACAGAAATATAGCTTGCCATGACAGTACAATAAAAAAACATTTAGATTTTTCCTGATTACATATAAAAATTAAATCATCATCATTTACACATTGTTTGCAAATTTGACTAAATCCCCTTTCCTTTCCTCAGTAATAACCCTCAAGCCTCTCCTGGTCATGTTATGGATATGTCACGGTTCGCTACGTGTTAGAATTGAAATTAAACTGAAGTTAGAAAATTAATATAATTCATACAATGTAACATCATCTAGACTGGATCTTATATAACTTATCTTGATTAGTATTATGGCTTACCCCAGAGTGAATTGTTGTGCCAGAATCCGGCTCTGGAAAGGGAAATCAGTTTTGAAAAGAAACAACTTTCATGTACTTTGTAATGCAGTGTGTTTTAAAAGATATGCAAATCCTGTAAATGTTTTACGGTCGTAACTTTATATTTGTAATATTGACTGTAGAATATTTACACATTATTCTCATATTACAAACGCGCACAGACTACAACACCTAACATTACCAGCACTTTAAACCGTTTGTTCAGTCAAAGGTGGTGTAATTACAGGTGGGTTTACATGTACATTTGTACTGGTGGTTCCTCGCTAACGCACAACCCATTAATTATGAAAAAGGACAGCATTGTAATACTGTATATCAATACAATATATAAAAGAGCATGATTAAAGTTTATGTCAGGTTTATGCAATATTACCTGTTCTGTCCATGGTTTCCACCAAATCATGAAATCCCTCTGCCTTCAATGCGGTCTTAAACGTACTGTAAGCCAGTTTGTGCCCTGATGACGTCAGAACAGAAATAAATTCACTGAACTGTTTGTGTCGGTCTGAAATTTGGTCAAATTGTGCAAGAAACTCGAGCTTGAACACGCCATTCTCGATCAGTTGGTGTAGTATTGGATGGATACTGACCATCACACTTTCTCTCAACACGGTCAAGTTCTGAGTAATCTTGTTTTTGTCCTCTCCTTTCATGATTAGATCAGATATGGATCTTGACGGCGATGTCGCTTTCGATCGGAGCCTTTTTACCCAGATATCACTACATGATTTGCAGTTAGCGGTATTTACTTGAGTATCATCAGCGGATGATTAAATATTTCAAAAGATCCGATATCTCAAAAATTGTTAAATTTGTATAATGATAAGAATATTAGGCATAAGGCGGTATACATGATCCCAATACTGATTTATATCGATAAATAATATCAAAACGATTGATGGAACTATGTTTCAAAGGAAGAAGGAAGTTATATACTTGAAAATGTGTATACATTTTATGTCCTTAAATCTGCTTTTAAACACCCGAAATGTATGCATATGAAAATATCGCTTTGGAATAATCTTTATCGTGAATAGAATTACTCGCATCATTAGCGGCGTGCTACAAAATAATTATCGCTTCCGTATTGTATGTTCACGTAATATTCTAAATGAAAACAGACAGGTACTCTGTTTTTCAGAGATGACTTCCCAGACCATGTGTCGTTTTAATCGTCGAACATGTATACATAGAAAACTCATCTGGTATTTATTAGTCTAATGATTTGATTTCGTCGTATTTGAACGTTTAAAGATGGCAGCTTTTTTAACGGATTTGTTCAATTACGATAAAGATATAATCAATACATTTGCGTGTATCCTGGTGGAATATATAACGAGGGTAAGAAGTGTTGGGAAAAAATTAACAAAAGCTTCTTCAGCCCAAATTAATTACGTTCGAGTTACGTTTAATTCGCTTCCTCTATATGTATAACAAACATTGATATTATGAAAGAATAAATGAAAACCTGTTAATGGTGGCCTTTGGAAACTGGCTTGGAGACTTCATAAACTATAGGTGATGAGGCACAAATATGTGTCTTTAAGCCTATTGGTGATGAGCACAAATATGTGTCTTTAAGCCTATTGGTGATGAGGCACAAATATGTGTCTTAAAGCCTATTGGTGATGAGGCACAAATATGTGTCTTAAAGCCTATTGGTGATGAGGCACAAATATTTGTCTTAAAGCCTATTGGTGATGAGGCACAAATATGTCTCTTAAAGCCTATTGGTTATGAGGCACAAATATGTCTCTTTAAGCCTATTGGTGATGAGGCACAAATATGTCTCTTAATGTCTATTGGTGATGAGGCACAAATATGTGTCTTAAAGCCTATTGGTGATGAGGCACAAATATGTCTCTTACAGCCTATTGGTGATGAGGCACAGATATGTGTCTTAAAACTTATTGGTGATGAGGCACAAATATGTCTCTTAAAACTTATTGGTGTTGAGGCACAGATATGTGTCTTTAAGCTTATTGGTGATGAGGCACAGATATGTCTCCTAAAGCCTACAGGTGGTGTGAATCTTTGAACCTCTTCGTACCAATTTTAACGAATCTCCTTTTACTCTGCATTTTATGAAAGTCGAGTTTGCCAACGAGGGGTTAGATGCCATCAGTAACAGCCGACACAACAAGGCGGTAGAAGCTAACACACACATCTCCGTGTTAGTAAGTGTAAGGAACGACAACTCTGGGTAGAGTTGACATACCACCATAATCTAGTTAAAAGTAAATACCAACATCCATTTTTCTTAGTTATTCTAGACCAAATGTTTGCAATTTTTTTCGATAACATTTTAGATGACATTAGAATAACTTCTTCAGCATATATATGTATATGTCTCCTCTAACTACGACTCATATGGACTCGTAGTAACTGACGATATAAATAGTATCAATAATGTAACGTTACGAGAGCTTCTGATAAAGGGTTACAAGTACCGAGAGAATACTTTTATCAATTTAAATGGAAATTATTTCAAGAGTCTAATGAATTCCGTAGGAAACTACACTTGACAGTGGAGGAAATGAGAACATACAGAATTGGATTCACTTTCAGAGTGGTTGAGTCTATCTGACCCAGCATGATAAAGAGGTAGCAGGAAATCCAAAATGAAACCTAACCACAAGTTTGTATTTTTTGACAACGATATCAAACAACAATCAATGTTTGCATATGTGATATAACTTCCATAATCAAAGTACGAACAAAGCATTGATTGCAAAGTACGAATCAAAGTACGAATTGGGATTCGGTTTTCAGTTATTAATGATGTATACTTTTTTCATAGAGTTGCTTCCCTTGGACTGTACTGTGCACATGTAATGGTATAAAATTGACTATCATAATATTTGCATTAAACTTTTAATATTTTAGGAACATTTTTATTTAGATATATTCATAATGACAAAATGAACAGTTTTATAATGATCTACTGTTTCGCCCTTATCGTGTCCGCCCTTATGTTTTGCACCGGAAACTGTAAACTTGTATTCTAATCAAAGTTGGTTTAACCAATGGTAAGTGAAACATTCAAATGGTTGTCAATAAGACGCAAAGACGCAAAGACTTTCGAAGCAAAACAATTCCTCAAAACACATAAATCGTGTTTGTCCTCCAAATACATAACCGCTAAATGATATCAGGTATTCTTGATTTTCTTCTATTCAGATTTAATTTTTTCCCTAACCACTTTTTTACTCTAACTCTAACCAACCTTTGAGTAACTGGGGCTTGGTATCTTAACTACCATATTTGATAGTGGCGACAATAGAACGAAACGTAGTCAAGGATTGACACAATGTAGTGTATCAGTCGAACAAAAATATTAAACAATAATTGTATTGTATTACACTAAAGTTTAGATATTGTTTTGCGTTTTACGATAGATCATTGGTATTAACACTATTTAATTATAAAAATGTAGGTTGTTATAAGTATCAATATAATATATATTTATACTACATTTAGATAATACAAAGGTTTTTGACAGTTAAACACAAGTTTATTTAAACCTTTATAATGTAATATTGACTTTTTTGTTGTGGTTTTTTTTCAGATTGCTTACATTACTGTTTTGTAAAATAATAAAACAATTGCGCCCTCGGTCAATATACCTTTTCTCGGGTCGATAAATCCAGGTATAGACCTCAGCCAAAGGCTATAATTGAATAGTATATATATGTAATAGTATATAGTAGGATACTATATTATACTGATGATGGTCATGTCGAATAAAACGGAAAAAAATAAGCACACCAAGATTTAAAATATTAAACGTTACTGCGATTTGTATAATATTTTTCTATCAATATTGAAAAAAACGCTCTCCAAAAAAATCAAATTACAAGTATGAATAAGAGTAATTATACCAATCGTTTGGTTGTATATGAAATAATTATGTATAAGGTATTGGGAATCGAACACGAGCAGATCACCAAAACGGATAACAGACAGCATAATGCCGTTTGCTAATGTAATAAAATCATTTAAATAAATAAATATGCATACAATAATCCCAACAGATATTTTGGTAATGCTAGACAAAAACTCCACCCAGATAGGTACCATTGTTTACAATATAATGAAGTAAGCAGAAGTATGACATCCTTCTATATCTAAAAAGCGTGACCTATTTTCAGTTTCCTTAATGATAAACAAAATGAGAATAACAGCTCGCCAGAATACGCATATCATTTAAAATAATTTTAAAGGACGTTTAAACGTTTATTGCAACTATTAGTGTCTATCAAATCGCTTTAAATAAACATAAAAGAATTCTCAATTTGTTGATTTGAAACATACATTTAGAGATCATTTGATTTTAATTGCCATACATTACACCCAATTACGTGTGTATAATTGTTTCCCCAATTGTGGCCCCTGGGAATTGAATATCACAGTTTACTAATGTGTTTTAGCCCCTGGAATGGGGCGGGCAACATCAAAAGGAGTTAGCTAAACAAACTGTTCGCTTCACGCCCCTTGCCCTCCCCTTTGAAGATATTGAGAAATGAATAGTGCTGGGTAAAGCCATAATCCTATCAAGGAGAAGCTATGACTAAGATTTAAAGGGCTGGTGTGGGTATACGTATAGCACACATAAAGGTGCGTTGGGTATTTGAGGTTTCAAACGTACAGAGCCACATGCACTTATATTGCTGTATATCATGTATTAAATGCTATGCGTAGAAAATGTTTATTAAGAATAATCATTCTTACTACGTACCTCAATGGGAAGGAATATATAATTTTATTATGTTTTTTTTAATAATTTATTTTATTTAACGCATAGCGATACGTAATACCACGGAATTATATTTGTTATCTAAGTCCGTGGTAATACCAAGTTATTAGAAATGAACCATCCGAGTCGCACGTGTTTACAAAGATGTTACGCGTAAATAAATGATATTATATAATATTAGTATATAACACTTAACATGTACGTATACCTTCTTACGTGTGGTGTCTCCTTTCCTCTGAGGCAGCTATAGAGGAAAAACAGCCAGAAAATGTCCACATTTGTATTATAGTTTGAATAATTTATATTTACACATAATTGTTTATTCTAGAAGTTGATCTCTTTGAGCGAGATTATGTGATGGTATTATATATATCCAATTTTACAGTGTGAGCTGAATACTATATCATGCAATATTATCTGAATCTGTGTAATGGTATAGTGTATCGTTATCTGTTTAACAAATACATGTACATCCTAGTTCCTCGATAATTAATTTCCCATTTTGTTCAATTTATATACTTATATTTTGTTTTGTAGCGCCAACAAAACCATCATTCGAACTCAGATCGATAAAACTACAGCAAAATGTGAATAAAGGAAAGATTTACATGGAGAGCCTTGAAAATGTACAACGAGAACAAGACCAGGACCCGTATTCATCAATTCGTTCTCATGCTCAAGCATGGATTATGTGCTTAAATCATCTCAAATGATCAAAAAGTCAAATGTAAACATTGAAAACAGTATTTGGCTTTAAGTCTCTTAATTTTTTCCTCAACTCATTAACAAAATAAGACGTTATTATCGTTTTATAGCCGAAATAAGAAATTAGGACAACATCCATGCTTGAGCTAACGGTTTCATGAATACGGGGCCCAGGTGTACCGGAAGGGAAAGCGTCGTCTGCTTCATCGAAGACACCCGCGACATGTATGTTAATCTAGGTCAATCCAAGTAGTGCCACGACCTCGCATAGAGAAATCGGATTTCATTTATTCCACTTCTTGAGTGTACAGTGTCACAATACGACTGTAACCCTGATATACTGGTACTGAGAGGTATGGACAATGGCTTGGTTCGTCAACTAGAAGAGCCAGCGATAAACAAAATGAGTGTACAGTGTCACAACACGACTGTAACCCTGATATACTGGTACTGAGAGGTATGGATAATGGCTTGGTTCGTCAACTAGAAGAGCCAGCGATAAACAAAATGAGTGTACAGTGTCACAACACGACTGTAACCCCGATATACTGGTACTGGGCATGATAGTGAGAGGTTTGGTTAACGGCTTGGTTCGTCAACTAGAAGAGCCAACGATAAAAAAATGGCGTATAGGGATTCTTGTGATGTTTCGGAATCCCCAATACAAAGGAGGCAGGTCCGCATCCTTATCATAATGGGTATTCGGAAAGATTGTAAGACAGAAGCGTGATTAGCTATAGCCTATAGTATTTCTTTTTAAAAAAAAATGGAAATTGCATAGGTAGGGTTCTATGAGCAGGTAATGTAACAGTATTTGCAGACAAAGGTTAAGCTATTAGATTCTTTATCTGCAGATCTAACTACATACCTATCCTGTAGATCGTTGAGTGTCGGTTGGACATCAGAGACAAAAAATAAAGACGTGTTTCGTTTCCATTTTAGATTTCAAGGATCTTATTAATTTTTGATAGAATCAATAAGTATATCTTTATTTTTTGTACCTTATTACTCATCTTGTTCGATTAGACATTGTATTAAAAAATAACACCCGTTTAAATCAAAGATAGATATATTTCACGAGGGTTACAGCTCGTTTATACCACAGATAGATATATTTCACGAGGGTTACAGCTCGTTTATATCACAGATAGATATATTTCACGAGGGTTACAGCTCGTTTATACCACAGATAGATATATTTCACGAGGGTTAAAGCTCGTTTATATCACAGATAGATATATTTCACGAGGGCTAAATTCCTCGTGGCATATACCCTTACGCGCGATACACGCATGCAATCTGAGACATCAGATTAAACACGTGCGGCCGTGGAGTTGTATGTATGAACTCGCAGATCACTCTGCCTTTTTACTGACACTGACTTATCAAAATACATCACTTTAATTATATATTGCAGGGAGAATGTCGACATGGTAGCCACATGTGGTGCCGACAACCTCTCCTCCTACGTAACAGCACACTTCCAACTGATTGTATCTATTCCGTCTTTGCGTATTGCAGAGTTATCTTCTCTTGTGAGCAGGAATTGATTGTTACGTCATTTGTTTGTGAGA
>JAUMHH010013774.1:0-10989 GCA_032359455.1 Chlamys rubida
ATAAGGTCCCAAATTTAGTCGCCTCTTACGATCATGCAATTGGGGGCAGCAGGTACAATTCTTACGCCCTACCTGCAAGGGAGTTGTACAGGCCGCATCGCTTGATAAATAAAGCGCTTTAGAGTAATTTTACAATATATATAGGGCGCTATATAATATTGTTTATTATTATTATTAAATACTTGATGAAATGCTCAAAAAATATATCTGTGGTGATAAAACTTGGATGGAAATACTCCAAAGAGTGAAGGATGATGACAGAACCTATCTTTGTATCTTATTTTTGTATCGAGGTAGTTTTTATTTTATTCTTTATCACATTGACAGCTAGGTATTCTAAGACAACATTATTTCCACTTCTGTAGTAAGCACTTTACAGATGCCACCCTTGATTAAAGGTAATAACAGAAATGGAATACAGATTTGGTAATAGTTTGACTGATCAATTGGCAAATGCGGCAATAGAATACTGTTGATGAGGATTTTTTTGAGGTTTCGGGGTCGAACACAAAAATGCATGTACATATTTTTGTCATTAACTGGTATTAAAGAAAACACTACAGAAGCATGATAAGCTAGCATTTTGTCTTTTGAAAAAATGGAGCAGGATTTTCTTTGTTATCAAGCAAGCCTTGTTATTTTTGAAAGCTGTATACTCAACAGTGCTAGCAGACAATTATCAAGTTATTAATTACCTACATAGCCCTATTTTTATCTTGCGGACAATTGTGGGTGGTTGCGATATCGGAGTCAAGAAATAAAGACTTGTGTTTGTATTTCATTTCTGATTTTAAGCTGCTAAGTTCTATTTGTATGGACGTTATAGTTTGAGTTACTGCGTGTCTCCTCAGTAGAGGCTAATTGTACAGAACAAGTAACATTTATAGCAAATGAACGTCCAAACTTTTGTCTCCAATTGTTGTTATTTAAGATATAATTACAGGAGTTATTTATATTGTTAATATGCAATAAACATAAAAACAATTAAAATGTTTCCATGGTCTTTTATTTTGTCCAGTAAAAATATAATATTTTTACCCAGATTTGTCATAGATAGATGGCCCAGCTGTTTCTGTTGGTATGTATGGTCAGGTTTTACCTGACTAGACTACATCAAACCAAGATCTGTTAGTTTAACCACACAAAAAACGTTTTTATAACCAATAATATTTTCAAGTATAAATATCAGCTATGCTTTAGCCATACATTAACATTTATTATGTTTTGGAAAAATAAGCCATTTCCACCAGAAAACAACTTTGACAAACCCCAAACATTTTAATTGGTTTGAAAAATATTTATTTATGATATGTCCGAAAGCTGATGAAACATTGAAACTGTATTTCCTGCGCTGGACAGCAGCACATCGCTCAGTAACTGACACGTGCCTTGAAGCATGTGGTGAGGCTTGTCGACAACCATATACATTAATACTATGACATTTACAATTAACGTTAATTACTTAAGTCACTGATGACTCCTGACACACCTGTATGGTGACACGATGGCGCAACACCGAACAAGTCCTATATTTTAAGTGACATGTAATACAAGTCAACCAATCTGACTGGTATAATTTACATTTCAAATGATTACAAGATAGCGGTCATTTCCCCTGTTCCAAATGTGTCGGCAAACTATTTTTGTACTGTTTAGGACATGATGTGATTTTCAGAATTCGAAAGGTTAGGTAACATGTTATGTGTTTACTGCATTAGCAATTCACAATTAAAGACAATCTGCTGCACCCATAGCAACATTTGGATTTGTATATGTTTCTCTCCTTCTGCCTTCATTGTGTTTTCTAGTGCCTTGCTTTGCAATACCTCTCTTTTGGCTTTAATGTTGAATGTTTCTGTTCCCATACCGAGACATACCAAAGCCCTAACAATAGTAGTTTTCCTGCGTAATGTTCAGCTTTTAGGGTAATTGTAGCAACTGGTTCACCCGTTGGCAGTATGATGTAATCGAGTGAAATGCTGTGCTGGGTGCTTTCGGCGTGATATTTCAGGAGTTTTTGGGTTGGGGTAATACGGCACCACAGGCGGCTCATGTAAAGATCTTTACCGTCAGGAAGGTATGTAAGCCATCAATAATCTAAGACGACGTAGCTTCTCTTGATTGCGTATATCTGTCAAGGTCGGATTTTATATTAACCACGAAATAGTCGTTATACTATGTTACACTATACAGGGTGAAACTTTTTATTATAATTTACATGGAACATACTCTTTTAACTGAATTTGCACACACATGTATTCAGCTAATGACATTAAACTACAACAGAAATACAGCATAAATCTATATATGATGATAATGTATATAATATATTGAGGATCCGTCATACGTTTCCCTTAGATTTATATATTAGATTTATTATACAAGTTTTGGAATTTTCATGTTTGCGAGCAAATATGAAATATCCAAAACGAGTGTCATAAATCTAATATGAATGGAAATGAATGGCAGATTCTTTTCATCATATAATACAAAGTAAACTGTATAATTGTGATCTGAAACGAATATTTTGCAGGCCAACGTACACACATATCAGAGAAAAATATAGGAGAATCGTACGGACATAATGGCTCAGCTGAATAGTGCTATGTAATATTAACAAAATGGCTTGAAAATCCATAAAGAAGTTCCTGTTGTTTTATCGATGTTTCTCTTGTTATTTCAGATCCTCACTAAGTGATTAGTAAGTGGTAATTCACATTGGCCCGCGGAGGGGGACCAGGTGTTATACTCTGTGCTTGTAAAACCTATTTGTATTGGAATTACCAAGGAAACTACAGAAGCCTTTGTGAGAAAATCAAATAAAAATTATTAGGAAATATTTCTATTATTCAAGATTGTTTTAACCTGACATCGCAAATACCACATACATGGTACAATGTATTTGAAAAATCATAATGATAACGAACCAGTTTTACAAGAGATAGAAAATAGATATGTATTGAAGATATCAAGACTGTCAAAGTGTAGATACTGCCAATGGAGGCATTCGAATATACCAAGGGATGTTACAATTTATAGCAAGGAGGGTTATTTATCATATTAAAAAAGTAACATTTGTATGGAAAGTAGATGACAAGGGAGATAACTGATTATTTTAAAAGATATAATTGTCCAATGGTAAATGTAGTAAAGAAGAAACTATATATCAAGGGGCGTATCTATAAAAGTCAAAAGACTTAGGGAAAGCTATCAAGAAAAACAGGGTCAATATGCAGATTCAACGATATAAGCGTAAAGATGTTTATAGAAGGTAAAGCACAGGGATGTACTAAAGGGGGGTAACTCTTATAAACTACGAATACGGCAGTGATAATTAACTAATACTTATATAAGGACCATCCTGCTAGTGTAATGATCTTGTTAATCAGTTTCTGTTAGCTCTCTGTGTACTAAGCCCGAGTAAACATATGTTGTAAATGTTCATTTTGTAAAGAACTGATTATAAAAACATAGCAAATAATATGTTTGTTGACTGTAAAAATTGGCCTTTCGTATACCAGTTATATAGATATAATATAAAAAATCGATAGATAAACAAAATATATCAGTATACCACAGTTTTACATCAAATTTCAACTGGAAGCGAACAAAAAAGGCACAATATTGAAACGCATATTGACAGAGTAAAATGATGAGAGCAAACCTAAATTATTGTAACCTGCGTATGGCGCTAAGCGGCCCTAGTACTTGTAATACCATCTCCAACAATACTTCGGGGACTCTATTCTTGATAAATAAATGATTGTCAATTTTAATATGAAACGGCATTGATTTGGCGGCGGAGAGTGCGGAAGGCCTTTGTGAGGGATGGTCTGTAATAAGAGTGGGCGCTGACAAGTCTTCACAGGGAGTCCTCTTACCCCTGTCAGACCGGTTTTGTACAAATGTCATCTGTACTCGAGTAATTAGCAAAATTACCCTCGCCTCGCCCGGACTCCCCGGAACGACGGCATCGGTTGTCGACATACAATTTTAACAATTAATGATGTTAAAAGAAAATTTGAGTTATTGTGTGTGATGTTGTTGACTTCTAAATACAAACTAAAACTTCGACTCACCTGGGAAAAATATGAAACATGAAGTAAACATATCGCCCTTTTCCCGTCTTTTGTCATTTTTTCTTGAAGATCAGAATAATTACATCTTCAAATAGAATATACGAGGGAACTATGTGAACATTACAGTATCCGAAAACAATTGTTTGATTTGTATAATCTATAATTATTTGAAAGTATTTTATTCTCTCTTTTTTTTTACTATAATAGTAATACATAATGTTACCAAAACTCTTCCATCAGGATACTTGTCTACACATGTACTTGACAAACCTGAGCTGTTATGAATGTGAGGATACTAATTTCAATTCCAGAAGAACAAATAAGATAATAAAATTAATTCATACGCACAACATGCCTCAGATTCTTAGGACTTCGTACGTTTTAAACAGTCTAAGTTCAATTAAGACGTTTTTCATACAGTAGGTGAATTTCAAAAATTACAAAGATGTGTAGAAGACATTTTGCCATCAAGCTAGGCAGCACTCTGCTTGATTCATGATAATAGTTACCACAGACAAAGATAACACAGCGAAGTACCATAAAATATATCACATGATTTCGTAAAGGGGTATGACCTGATGTGTCTACCGTCACATGTGAAGCACCGCAATTCTGTCAAGGTTATTTATTAAATATAATTTATGAAGGTCTTGTTCGATTGTGTATACCAAAGTCACCTTATATCTCTGTCATCATTTGTGAAGTTCTGTGGTCGATTCTATAAACCAGGGTTACCTAATATCACTGCCATCATTTGTAAAGGTCTGTGATTGATTCTATAAACCAAGGTAACCTAATATCACTGTCATCATTTGTGAAGGTCTGTGGTAGATTCTATAAACCAAGGTTACCTAATATCACTGCCATCATTTGTGAAGCACTCTGATCGATTCTATAAACCAAGGTTACCTAATATCTCTGTCATCATTTGTGAAGGTCTGTGGTCGAATCTATAAAACAAGGTTACCTAATATCACTGTCATCATTTGTGAAGGTCTGTGATCGATTCTATAAACCAAGGTAACCTAATATAACTGCCATCATTTGTGAAGCACTCTGATCGATTCTATAAACCAAGGTTACCTAATATCACTGTCATCATTTGTGAAGGTCTGTGATCGATTCTATAAACCAAGGTAACCTAATATCACTGTCATCATTTGTGAAGCACTCTGATCGATTCTATAAACCAAGGTAACCTAATATCACTGTCATCATTTGTGAAGTTCTGTGATCGATTCTATAAACCAAGGTTACCTAATATCACTGTCATCATTTGTGAAGTTCTGTGGTCGATTCTATAAACCAAGGTTACCTAATATCACTGTCATCATTTGTGAAGTTCTGTGATCGATTCTATAAACCAAGGTAACCTAATATCACTGTCATCATTTGTGAAGTTCTGTGGTCTATTCTATAAACCAAGGTAACCTAATATCTCTGTCATCATTTGTGAAGCACTCTGATCGATTCTATAAACCAAGGTAACCTTATATCACTGCCATCATTTGTGAAGGTCTGTGATCGATTCTATAAACCAAGGTAACCTAATATCACTGCCATCATTTGTGAAGGTCTGTGATCGATTCTATAAACCAAGGTTACCTAATATCACTGTCATCATTTGTGAAGGTCTGTGGTCGATTCATCGTATCAATATGTGTTCGATATTAATCCAACATATGTAAGTGATTTTGCAGCATAATTCAGTTAAAGGGGCTATTCAAAATCAGTGGTAAGTCTATAGACACTTTATCAGTACGACCCTATTAGTTTACTATCTACTTCTAAGCTTGAGTAATTATCTTACAATAGTGTTATTTATCTCCATAAATCACGGTGAAAAGCGTGAAGACACTTTCCAGCTGAAATAGCATAACAAAATATAACATTCTCTGTAGGGCCTGATGACTGGTAATTGTAACAAATGACCATTATTTAATTCTTGAATCAGAATGAAGCAATGGCTGTCATTTGATATTAAGAAAAAGCATTGCTAACTAATCTCTATATATGTCATGAAAGCGCAGCCAAAGCTTGTCTGATACGAGGAGGGGCCCTGCTCTGTGGAATTTTACTAACTTGATATATATATATATATCATAACACTCTTTATATATAAAATTTAGATTTTGCACGATATAATACTTATTTTTATGATACAAAATTATTCATGACATGTTTGTATTGATGATAAAACTAACCATCATATAGTACGTATTCTCGAATAAGGACCAAACAACAATAAATGTCTTTAAATAAGAAAAATCATTAAAACTGATTGATGTTACCGGAACGGTTGCCACCTGTGACAGCAATCTGACGTCATAAATCAACACTGGCATACTGACATGCTATAAATAATAATCTGAGCATGTGTTTGTCTTTCTCTTACAAAAACGTCAAATGTAACTAGAGTCAACTCATAATAACTGTAGAACATAAGATATTTCGCTCAAAGGATCAACACGGGGATACGATAACCTGTTAGCTGAGATGTAATACAATGAGGGCTTGTCGTATAGAGGAGACGCTTCGTCAACAGTCCGCGTTGACTGTGCCTACCCGAATATAACCTACATGGACTAGAAGACATGCCAAGTGTAACCTAGGATGTGTGGAATCGGATTTCAAAACTACGGAAGCACCAACACACTGTTTCGGATACATATTTCACAACATTTCTGATTCATTAGTCACGAATACATTTCATATTGTCAGACTGGTGTCTGAACCACATTTGCGATAAAATGAGCGGCACTGCACATATGGGAAGCATATAAATATTTAAGGATTAAGCTTTTATTTTGTTAAGTTTATGAGTATATCCAATGGAGCACGAGGTAAACATGATGGCGTTTACGGAATTTACCTCGTGCTCCATTGGATTTATTATCTCATAAACTAAACAAAATAAACGGTTCATCCTTAATTAACTTGATCAATGCCAACAATGAATATACAGTCCTTATTTCATATGTATTGCGTAATAAGATTATAATAAAACCAGCTATATTCCCATATCATTTGATACACCATTGATAATCATATTTCCTCTCGTGAATTGAACACCTGTTGTGTAAATATCCATTTCAATACCTGAAAGTGCCCATCACAAACTACAAAGGTCACCCGTATATAAATGTTAATAAGCGATTGTAAATAATTATATATAAATGCTACAATATTAGGTTGGATGTTTGGGATCAGAGTAGAAAAACGTACGTCGCGATTCGTTAATCAATGGTGTCACCACTAGACCTATGTTCCCTATAGAATAGATGTTTGTCTTTGTCTACTACTTAATGAAGGGGCCAAAACTGATCTGCTACCTCAATCACAATTAACGTTCACGATCTTTATTTTATCCCTTCTCTCCTTCCTACACATATATTTTAGATGTAGTCTCCTCAGAATCCTGTTTTCATACATGTATAACTCCAAAATAAATCAAAAACAAAATAGTGCTGCTTTGTGTGGACAACCCTTTGTATCCAGCTATCATTAATATGGTTGTTGATGTATTAAGCCAGTATTTAAGTAACAGTTAGGATTTAATTACTGCCATTCTTTTTTAATGGGATCATAGGTGTGGAGACGCCACTGATGTACCGCCTTACACACAGTACATAGCAGCGTGTGTGCTGCTCTCATTCGTCCGACCAAACAATGCGCTGTACTGTATTCTCGAGTGTGATTAATGTGTACACAAATACGTGCGGGGCGGAGCTTTTTGAAAGAGTATTACAGTTGAATTCTGTCACCGTTTAAAAAGTCAAGATTTGTGGGCCTAACAAGGTCGTACCGGCAAAATCTTTACAAGCCGTGCTTACACATGGGGAGCGGCTAATTGATCGTTATCAGGAGGAGGGCGAGCAGTATTGACGTCTAACGGAGGAAAGACCCAGTGAAAAGGCCTCAATTAATAATTTTCGCTTTTCAACGAACGAAGTGTATACACTATTTAGCTTGGATTAACGTCAATACAGGGAGTTTACGAGATTTTTTTTATGTTTCATCCGTATGATTTTGCCAACATTCTTGTATTTGTTATAGACAAGCTTACATGCTGGCTTGTTAAATAAGGTAATATACATTACATATATGTGTATAAATATGTTACAGTAGTGTAATCTTACCTGCAACTGGAGTATTAAATATAGTCGTATTTATATATAGTTTTACGTGTTAAATGTACTATAACAGTGTAAATTTATCTGCAACTGGATTTACAAATGTACATAGGATCGGGCAAGGATGGCAGTAGACGCGAAACATCTGTAGAGTGTGGTATACCTCAGACGATGATTGGAGTCGCAAGTTAGCGTTATATCTGCGTATGATACAGCAGACCTGGCCAACAGCAATGGTTTGAGTGACACGAGTGTGTTTATGTCCTCTTTGCCAATTCCCTGAATATTTATAATTCTTGATTGGTGAGATTCTCCTGCTGGAAGTGTATGTATAGACTCCCTGTCAGATGTTGATGTTTCTCGGGGAACGAGCGAGAAACCAGACCAACAGAGGGTCTTGTTTAGTTCTGGGATAAAGACGGAAAACTGGAGATATACTTTAAATTTATCCCGGCGGTAAAAGACAGACGAAGAGAACGTTATAATATACCCTGAAGGTAAAAGTTAGAAGACTTTATCTCGGCTGTAAAAGACAGACGAAGGGAACGTTATAGCGGATATACCTAGAAGGTACTACTGTATTTAGAATACCTTATATCGGTGGTAAAAGACAGACAGAAGAAGTATAATGTCTTATATCGAGTATAAATAAAAAGACAAAAGGAGGAAATACATTGCATTGCGTGTGACCAAGGATATGTCCGGGACGTTATATAATCCCGAGATGTAAGGATGAGACTGGACACTTGGAAACGACACCTGTTGGCTGTAGTGGGAATACCGGTGACTGTCCTCCTCCTCGGACCGCTGCTGTGGATGGTAGCGGCACCACGCGATGATATATACAAAGAGTAAGTATAGATGGGGTGTTAATACGGCTATCTCAACACATCGACGTATATTATAATGATGAGTTGTTACTTCCTCGTGTGTTAGTTTCACTTTGACTGCGCACGTTCGTCGACACAGGTATACTGATAGCGGTATTCGATATCGTCAGGTAGAGGTTTTTTGACGTGTAGGAAATTACTTATGGCATTTAATGTGATAGCGACAGTGCTGAAATTATCTTGTGGATGACAATATGAAGGTTTCAAAACGCTTAAACACAGGAATACACACACGTGTATAGAGATGTAAATGGAAGTATAAAGTGTCGAATCAATATAACTATTTAACGAGTATTAAAATTGTGTTTTCCTGTAGAAGAATATAATTATTATAATATATGCCAAGTCTGACAATTTTTATTGAAAGATCAGATTAATATTTAAACCACAAACATGTTTACTTCAAATATGCGTGATGCGAATTCTTCGTTATTACAAGGATATATCGATCCGGTATGCTTGCAGAAGATTTTCTCAGAAAAATCAAATTTTATAACAAATTGTGTTCGCCTGCCTAGAGTTCCTGTGTTAATAACAAACTCTTTACGAAGTCCTATCTACCTGAAGAAAGATATTTTCGTCTCCAAATCTTCATAACGAATTATCCATAAAGGGAAATCTCTTAAATGTTAGTACCATAGTTAGAAAAAATGTTTTATATATAAACTGACGCAGTAAGTATTTTAAAGTAACGACACATGCACAAACATTGATTCTATGTAAGTGTAATCATAATCTACTACACATTCCACTGTGTCGTTACAAAGGAATCCTACCCAGTCTATGGTCATACCACAGGACCGACAGGTGTTCGAGAGAAAAAGGAAGCTAACTTATGATAAAAATTCAGTATGACATATATCATTGATCAGAAGTAATTCTCCATCATTTTATTTCTTATTTTGCTAACCGCCATCATAGTTCAATGTTCCCTTTTCCTCTGATGCACATGAACTAAGAATAAGTTCTATATCAACTGGACGTCTTTTGTCGAATATTGTAGAGTCGTCTATGAATTCATTTCTCCCTCAGCCGTCCATGTGTTCTTCATTTTCTTTTAAGAAGACATTGTTTGTATTGCCTTTTAATTTTTTCTTATGCTCATTCTCAACAATTTACTGGGGATTGATCCGTTTCTAGAGCTATAGGTCGTGTGCCTCCTCGAAGAATTCCTCACAATAAACATGGAACAATCAAACGGACATAGTTCACGATTCAAAAACGTTTCCTTCCTTGTACGTGTACAACTTACTATAATTATCAATACAAATAATAGTTGCCGTGCAGGCCAGGTTCAGGTTATGGTATGCACCGCGCTGTAGATCTAGGCGATACGCGGCTTAGCAGGTATTTACTGTATTTATAAACAGGTTAAAATGACTTAATGAATTGTCATAATTACCTCGTGGAGGTATGTAGCCAGTTTCACATGTCTGACAGCTGTTTATCGTGTCAAAAAGACAGTTGATTGCAGGCGCATAGTATATGGGATATGCCGTGAATAGCTTACCACTCAATAGGAATTGTGACCCTTCAAATGTAAGGAAATGTGTTCTAGACGCGTCTCCGGCTAAATGTCTAGTTGTATATCTTTGACAATAATGCGTCTTGGTAACGTCACGCTACCACAATTGGTACACTACCCAAATTGGTACACGGTCAGAAAATTGTTCGAATAGTACTTTAAAATTAAATTTGAGCATTTTCCTTTGACAGTATTACAAAAGAGATATATATCAGCATTTCTGCTGAATAGTTTTCTTTTCAGGAACATTTTAAGAGTACACGATGACTTCAAAGTAAACATATTAGAAAACCAGTAAAAACGACGTACGTCGACGAAATTTTGGAGGATTTTCAAGGGGTTAAATATAAGCATGTTTAAAT
>JAUMHH010013785.1:0-23917 GCA_032359455.1 Chlamys rubida
TGTGTCGGTGTACGTAGGCAGGCGTCTATCCGTAATCCACTGTGTCGGTGTACGTAGGCAGGCGTCTATCCGTAATCAACTGTGTCGTGTACGTAGGCAGGCGTCTATCCGTAATCCAATGTATCGGTGTACGTAGACAGGCGTCTATCCGTAATCCACTGTGCCGGTGTACGTAGGCAGGCGTCTATCCGTAATCAACTGTGTCGATGTACGTAGGCAGGCGTCTATCCGTAATCCACTGTGTCGGTGTACGTAGGCAGGCGTTTATCAGTAATCCACTGTGTCGGTGTACGTAGGCAGGCGTCTATCCGTAATCCACTGTATCGGTGTACGTAGGCAGGCGTCTATCCGTAATCAACTGTGTCGGTATACGTAGGCAGGCGTCTATCCGTAATCCAATGTGTCGGTATACGTAGGCAGGCGTCTATCCGTATTCCAATGTGTTGGTGTATGTAAGCAGACGTCTATCCGTTATAATACGTGTTGGTGCACGTAGGCAGGCGTCTATCCGTTATACTACGTGTTGGTGTACGTAGGCAGGCGTCTATCCGTAATCCTACAATGCACCTGTCGGTGTACATACATGTACGCGGGCGTCTAGCCACGGTCCATTCGCGAACGTACATGTACATAAAGTAATGCGTGTATATGTAGACGTTTCAAAATCACGATACTTCTGATACAAGCAATAGCAGTTTGCTCGGATATTTCTAAACATTTTTCTTCAGGTTGGTAAGTATTGTGCATGCTGTAAGCGTATGTACAATAGTTGTACAATAGTTGTACATATATAACAAAGCGTAGCTGAATCGAGTCATTTCGGTATATGTATAACAACTATTAACAACTATTGTACATACGCTTACAGCGTAGCCGAATTGACATCGATTTAGAGGACAACTCGTACCCATTTTACACCTGTGTGTGCCTACGCTTCACTGGTCATTTGTCTGATGAAGGAGACAGTGTACATATCGTACTAGTCATCGAAACGTCACATATAAAATCTTATTGGTTGTGTCAAAAGATCTTTTCATGTTAAATAATAGCAGTTTGCGATCGACGGGAATGGTCAAAATAATGTTTAACATGAATCAAAGCGTATTTGTTAAGTTCCGGCTACGACAATGCGTTGTATGTTGTATGACTTATTCTTAACAAAGTATTTTCCTATTATTGGCAAAGTATTTATTATTCCTAGGAAATGTCTGTTCCACATAGTATAAGCAATTAAATGGGAATTGGACGTGACATGCTCATTGCGGCCAGGTCAGACATTTCGGATCATGTGTCAGTATAACTCGAATTAATCACAGTATCCTGTCTACTACAGCTGTGACAGCAGCTCCACCTGGTGTCTGGTCACTGCCCCCACGGCCAACAACTTCGGAACATGTTTTTGGTAAATATTTGTTTCTCGACTCCCCTTGGGGTTGGTGTCGACTGCCCCATTCAATCAATGCTGTATCCATGGTGTAATGACGTTTTATCGATTATGTGGCGCCCATGCACCTAAAGTGCCGATTTCGACCCTATCTGTCAGAAAGGCACGATAAGAGGGACATAACGACGATATGTATGGTCCTGGGTCAAGACCGGGTTCCCCTCCCCACGACATAATGACACTCACGCTAAAACAATCTACTTGTAGCTCTAAGCACAGACAAAGTCGAGTCTTCTTACTTTGTTTCCAAAGCTTTTTTATTTTTACCATCTACAAGATTCCCAATTTGGTTGTTATGCTGCATTTGACAATTTTGGACATAAAATTGATCCCAATGACAATATTTTAGGGAAACAGCTCTATAAAAATAGAAATAAGAGGCTATCCACATCAAACTCAAACAATATCCTTGAACTGCTACGGGTGCTATGATATATATATACCGTTGATTAAATACCAGTATTGGTTGATTCAACGTATATATTCAGATATACAAATACCACCAGCCCAATGCCCAATATCGACGTTTTGTTACGTTACATGTGATCTTACCATCGTTCACTTCTGCTGATGACGTATGGGTAATGGAGACTAAATTTCCCGCGTTGAGAAAACACTTCTCCCTTTTTGTTATGGAATTACGCGACTTAGATTAATCTTTGTCGTCTTAAAGCAATGTAGAACAAGTAATTTAAATAAGACTGCAAGATATATGTGACTTGTACTGTGTAAAACCTTCCCTGTTCCGCCAAGTATATACTCTTATAAGTTTTAGTTTTTTCCTCATTTGTTTCCTGGTTACAGATAGAAAGCATATTGACCACAAGCGGTCTGTCCCAGTAATGGGGAACCGGCCCGGCAAATTGACAGCTGTTCAATTCACTCCAGGAAATCTCTCTGCTTCCAACTCATTGACTGGATGAGACCAGTTTCTATACGTGGATCGAAGTACGGAAATGTATCTATTTCCGGGTTTAGACTAATTTCCACATCCGTCTCTTCTAGGCCAGGAATATCAAACCACATTTAGACACATCTGGCTGGGAATAACGCACCTGCCAGCTGTACGGGTATGATACGTGTGGGCGACGTTCATTACGGCGGTCAGGTGGTACATGTAATGATATAAGGTTTATTTCCGTGTGATACATATGATATTCACCACCTCTATAGTCATCTGGCTACAGTCAGATAATAGGAGGTACCCGAGTTGTCCCATGCGTCCCATCTTAAAGTACTAACAACCCCGAGTACTTCGTGCAGTATCCCATTCTATTCTTTAGTCTCATTCTTAAACCAATCCTGACCATCCAACGTCCGTCACGAAACAGAAGAATAATATTTTTACCGATATTTGTTTTAATTACAGTATCTCGTGTGTTATATGTATTCCCTTACCAATCAAGTTCGTGTTAGCACGATATAACAATCTATAGATTTGCGCTAAGGAATTTCGCGTTTGCACTGTTAAGAGGTGATGCTCATCATTTTTATCCTGTTTATTCATTTCTAGAATAGCATAAACCTTTTCATTGAGTTTAAATAGGGGATCACATAAACACGGTTGTCTTTCTTTTTTCTTTCTTTTTTAAATGTGTTTATTATCTTTCTGCATCTTATACATGATATGCATTGCCTTCATTACATTTTGTAAGTGCATACATTGTATTACAATATAAAATTCAGTTGTTTTGCTTCTTCATTTTCTACAAGATTCTTACACCAGTATTTTGCTCTTGTTAGGTAAATTCTTACTTACTTTTGTTCAATTTCCATATAAATTTGAGATTTTTTTTTTTTTTTTTTTATTTTCCAAAATTTTATGACATAAACATATATATATACAATGTATATACATACAATGTACATGGGCGTCTAGAATCGCCTTTAAATAATGTACATACTGTTCAAAATATTCGACTTGAGATTAACCTACTATATCTTGCCATAATTTATGCATACATTGTATTTTAGTACATGTTCAAATGATAGGTTTCTTCTATTTTCGCATGTTTTGTATATAAATGAATATTGGTTTTTGAATGAAATACAATTTTCAGGATGATTCATTTTGTCGTCATCAAGCAACATTCTTTTCGAGTAACCGTCACAATATTTTCGTTTGGACCTTAAATATAGTCTTGAAGTGAATGAGGTTTTGAAATGGTGTTCAGTAACTTACATACGATATATTTGATTGGTTTAGCGTTTAGTTAATAACTCATCATATTTAAAAAGATAACGAACTACGTTCACAACGACTGGACATCGAGATCTAAATGGAACAAAGCAAAACAATGATAATATACAGTACAGAAATTACGTTGGAAACTATTTAAAGTAAAGGTATTGCAGACTCTCTTTTATATTTAAGAAGACACTTTTCCATGGTCCTTTGTAGTTTTCGAAATTATGTTTTAATGCAGTCTTAGCGAAAATTCACTAATCGCAAAAAATCACTTGTGAAAGTCACGGCTACCAACATCAATCTCACAGGACATGTTTATCAGTTTCGGTGCTAGAACAGCCCTCTTATAAAACCCGAAGATGTCCATACCATTTAGCTGTCTATCATATACTGCTACTGTTGACATTTGGTTTTCAAGTCCATACACTATTAGATTAGTATCCACCTTGTAATGAGCTGATTGTTAGTTCGTCAACTGTTTATTCAACATAGAATCCATACTTCTTCTAAACGGCGCATTGATCTCTAAGGGATTGGAAGTGTTGCGTCACAATGTACACAGTATCTACAAAGCTGAGCAAACAGTCTGGCAGGCAGTAGCCATGCTCTATGATCCTGCCATTATCAGGTAGAAAAAACAGCTCGCGGGTAAGGACCCAATATCGGCGTAGTTTCACGTACAACACATTTAGTACAGTACGTACAGTACATAGAGACATTGGGGACGATCTACCCATTACATCCTCTACCATACACGCAATAAATGGTTGCCATCATTTGGTAGTGAATACAACTCTCCCGGAATATGTTATTATTTCGCCTCAGTTTTGTGTTTAATTTCAAGGTGTTGTTCCTTTTGTCTTATTTTTCCAACGGTTCCTTTTCCTGGCATTTCGTACAGACTTGAAGTACCCAGATTTCGATTCAATGTCGACACTATCGTATATTTTGTTTTTACGATACATATAATCTAAATCTACATGCGTGATATTTATTAAACATTTTGCACGGATATCCTCTGTATCCTCTATGTTATCCTTTCCACAGTAACGCAATATTCAATATTTTATTCAGTATTTAGTCTGTACGAATGCAAGATACGCTTGACCCATGTGAAACTGTTGACTCGTTTCATAAATCACATATAAAAATCTCACATTTGCAGGTCGTGCATTGTAATGTTTCCACTACATGCTGTATATTCTGTAATAGGCAATTTATGTGGTATCGTTCGTACTTTAGCCTTAGATTTAGATGAAAAAATTGTTTCATTTAGTTTTATTTTATAGCCATTGGTAGGATTTGACACTAAAGCTTCTTTAATGTTAAAAATTTAAGGTATGTGTGGTTAGTTATTAGTTTCAAAATAATTATCGAATACAAAAAACATATTTTATTTGATGGCGTTTGATTTGACCTGGGTGCAATACATGCTGGAGACAAACAAGGATAAAGTTCAGGACCACTGCTTACATTAATGATATTATATACACTTATATGAAGGATATCCACTCAGTTATATCTCCTATTTTGTTTTATGAAACTCAAGAAAATAATATTAAAATCCATGTAAGGTTTAAGCAATGGCCTGCTAGCTAATGTACAAATAGATCGAAATGTAATATGATCAGCAAAACACTTTTTGTTCCTCATGAGCCATATCTGATTATCAACAATGTTAAAATCATTTGTTTTTATTCTAACATTTAAGTGTGTAATAAAATGATAAATGGTTTAAACACAGTCTAGATATAAACGCTTTAAGAAAGCTCAATTTTTTGTCTGTAAGGACAGTCTAATATACCGTTTATAAACACGCTGAACACACAATCTAGAATAAATTGCATAAACTTAAAAGTGTTGTAGTCTTGGTCTCAATTTAATTAAAATGTATTGACTGTTTTTTGAGATACATAATGTATGTACATGTGCGATGGATAGCATATAGAGAAGTATAATAAACAGAAATTAGACATTCTCTACATTACATTATTGCCCATGACCAAGCTCATACAGTACATTTGGTTTGGTTTGGTTTAATTCTGTTTAACGTCCTATTAACAGCTAATGTCATTTAAGAACGTGCCTCCATGTGTGTAGTGTATGCGTGCATGTGTGTGTTTATGCAGGAGACAGGGAATGTTGATGTTCTTGCCTCCTTGTGATAGCGCGGATCTGATGCCGATTATCTCACTGAAATGCCATGCCGAAGGCATCAAGCACTGCATCCGCCCGGTCACATTATACTGACAACGGGTGAACCAGTTGTTGCCATCCCCCTTAATGCTGAACGTTCAGCAGGGAATAACAACTACCATTTATAAGGACTTTGGTATGGCCTTCCTCAACTGGACGAACGCTCAACATTCAAGCCAAAAGTGAGGTGTTGCCAAGCACGGCGCTAGGAAATAAAAGGTAGTTAGATATAGAAAGATAATTGCAGTCAGACGCATACAATCACAAGAGATAATAGGCTTATAATGTCTCTAAATCTTATTGTAAAACTATTTGCTTTTGGTTTAATTCATCCAACCGATATACCTTGAATTAAATCCTTTCGTAAGTTCGGACTCACTTTCATTCTCGTACTTAAAAACCTCTCTACATACTCAACTAAGTTTTTTAGACAGTATATCAAAACTGATTACAGAACATTGTGTGTATGTGAAGATATAGAGAAAAATCACAATCAGTATATCTTTAATACCCATTTACGTCATCATTATTGTTTGCATTACCCTACAACACGAAGCCTTTCAACATGTTTAGTGATACTGACTTAGAGATACCGATGTCACTATAATCAATCTCCAATAGTTGCTGTGTTCTTCGTGTATGATGTTGTTACCGCCACGTACGTAGATTATGTCACATTTTTTTCAGATAAATGTACTTGGTAGTGCATCCATATCTCTCTTAATTGATTTTACTTGTGTATGCTTACTATTTCGATAAAATGATCGTTAATTTTTTGTTTTCACCTGTTATAACTGTTTCCAATACGTATTTTGCTTCATGGTCGTATTGAGCAGTAAAACGTGCATATGTTTGTCATTAAGAAAAGTTTAAACTGTTTTCTATGCTGCTTGCTCGATCAAAAATTAGGTCAACGGGCATTTCTTGTCTGTTCAGCTGTAAGACCATTTAATTCCAATATTGTTTCAGATGAAGTGGCATGTTGGATCTAAACAATATGTTGTTTGGCTACTTAGATCTGCTATTCTGACTGTTTCAACGCCATGCAGTGTTTCCGACTAGGTGGTCACCTCTCCTTCAAGGTCAGTTCGGTGTCTCAGACTAGGTGTTGCGTCTCTTTGTTGTCCCGTGAACCATGAAGTGCCGTGTCAGTCTATAGACAGTTTAGTTTCCCAAACTAGTTGTTTTACATACGACGTATGCTAGAAACACGCAACAAGTCTCTGGCTGAGCTAACGTTTGTCTTTCTCTACACATGTGTAGCCAAGGGGAGATAACCTGTAACACTTAAAAGTTGCCGTGTAACTGATAAAATACTATTCAGAATGTCTGTAAAAGTAATCATTTAATCGATTGCTTTTGTTCTGAAATGCATTAAGCTTTTGAATCAATCCTGCGTGTGATTTCAGCATTAATGATTTATCCACGACTCACTACAGCATGGTACAAAGCAATTATGGTACAATTGTAGCTGTTTTAGTTATTTATCGATTTTGACGTATGTTACATTTCAATAAAATCTTCATTAATGGTAATGTTTCACAAAGCATGTTATTTACAAATGCAGCACATTACTATCGTTGCTTACATCGTGAACTACATGTAGAATTGCTTTGCTATAGGTATAATGTGAGACCAACACAATCGTTGCTTTCAAATTTATATCATTTTTATTAATTTGTTACCATGGACAAAATAAGATTCAATTGAATCCAGTTTCAATTTAGATAAAATTCTGTTATTATTTTATTTGTAATGTATACTACTTTTACAAACTAACCGAATCGCCAAAACTACAGACCCGAACGGAACATACACCTTATTTGATAAACTCAGAACAGGCACTTACTCAGGATTCAGTGAACCATTCGTAATAATAAATAAAGGAAATCGAATTTAAAACGAAATACAAAATGTTTAATAACAGCTTGTATTAAAACAGATTTTTGCATTTTAGTGTGCTATGCTGGCCATTTTATTAGTTGGAAACATGCTTTAAGTGATAGTCTACATGTATCATTTTCACAATACGGGCATTTCAATTCTACTCATTGACGTACAGGACGTATATATTAGTTTCTAGGGACGCTATTCCACCCTTCCACCTGCCCCAGGAGTCTGTGAGTTGTAGTGCTATACCTTACTAATCAGATCATAATAGTTTTGTAAATGTCAATAGGTAAGGTTTTTATTTAAGATGATCTTTAAACATCGTTTAGAAGGTTACTTTTCCTAAAAGATAGATATATTTTTTAAACTAAACACCAGAAATGCAAAGTAAGGAATCACCTATTTAAAGGTTTTGTAGTTGGATGCAGTCAAACAAAGTAAACATAAACTACAGTAAATGGTCATTTCGTTTAGTTTATGCCCTACCAATTGTACATCATCCTCGTTACTCAAGATAATACGCTCACTTACATTCTCTGCATCCCTGGAATATGTTATAGCAAAATTGTAGGTACGCGACAGGCTATTTTATTGGTCTCAGGTGAAAAACTTTACCAATCGCTAGGCTGATACCTGTCCTTTAAAGATAACAGAGGAGCGAATCTGGCCTTTAACGCCATTCAATTTTACCGTTATGAAACCGCGAGATCCCTTTTATGTTATCAAAGGATCAAACTAGTCCTCTCATCCACAAGACGGCGCAGACTGAGCCGTCACTTTTGCTATGACTTATTCGAGGGGTGCAGAGAGCGAACATGATCGAAACACCTGGAGTATCGAGGATGGCGGGGCATGTGCTAGAATATTAAAGTGTTCCAAAATAATTGTTGATATAGTGTGCAGTGTAAAGATGCATATTTAACCCATTTAAACGTTAATTATTTACACATTTCGGCTACTACATTATCGTTTTAGGCTAGCGTATTTCATGTAAAATGTGGCAAGCAAATACAGTACCCCAGCTACTTGTACAGGGTTAAAGAATATATACATTGAACATTCAGTTCTTCGAAACATCAGTGTTCCTACATTTGTACATTTGTATCGGTACATAATGTAGCAATGTTTTGTGACATTCGGCTTAACTAAACTTAGTTTTATACACAGTTTTTTCCATATGTTACTGTACCCACTTTTATTCTCACCAGAATGCGGATCTTAGTCATCTGTTTGTCTCCTATTTACACAAGTTTTACTCTAGCAAACGATTCCACTTGGAAGGGCTAGCTCAGAATATCTATGTGTTGGTATTATATGTCGATGGCTAACGAACAAATAACAGAAACCTTTTTGGAACATGCTAGTAAATGTTGTAAAAGTATTACGCGAAAGGAAGACTTTTTGAAACATGATATACTCAATATTCATAAATGAGTCTTCGATTTTCGTTGCTACTATCCCGGTTCTCATTTTGACCGCGTGACATTTATTGTAAATGACCTTGATTTCATGGCAGGTGTTTTGATGACGAGGAGGACGCGTATCCTTCAGAGACATCTGGTCCAACTTTCTTGGAAATTTTTCAGTTTTGTTCATATACATCTTTTCTTTTTTCACAATTCGTTTTAGTTTTTTAGATGTTGTGTAACAATAACAGTGTCGTTCACACTTCGGTTTTCTTTGTATGTTACCTGTTACCCTATGTAAGGTTTAGTGTTATCAGCTACAAGCTGTGGTTTTAACGTATGCTGTCGTTCTATTCTGTTAAAAATACGAACCGTTCTTTATCTGAAACACAAAAAGCATGTAGCCTCCCAAAGCGCCTGATCATTTGCGACAGATTTTATAAGTGAACCAAAACGATATCTCCTCATAAGACGCACCTTCTGTAAATCAATTAACCATTTATTATTTATAGTAGCAAAAAAGACCTGGTGTTTTATGGTTTTTTAAAAACAGTGGGAAGTCATATTAAAATGTAATTTATTCCGAATTTATGGCATTTCATACTAAATGAAGATACATTGGTCTGTCTTACAAAACACATGTTTTTACCTTAGCTTATCTGAGTTATAGACGTATTTTCAACGAAAGAGTCAGTTTGTACATGTAAGTTATTGCATGTATCTTCATAACATTAATACACAAGTGATAACTTTATACACTCATGGGAAGAACTAAAAACAAACATAATTATGCATATATATTACCATGATTTGCAAATTTGATAAATTTTAAATTAATGGAATCTACAGAAATAAGGGGGGGGGGGGGGAGCAAAACATACAATAGTAAACAGTAAAACAAGTAAAACGATTAATTTATTTTTATAATTCATCTTTAAATCAAGAGCTATATATTTATCCCACAACTACTATACGCGTCTCTGCTGACTAATAAGATATACATCTGCAAGGAGTTGTTAAGCAATTTGTTTGTTACCCACTAGTGCGCAACAGCCTGGATATGATTTGTAGCGGTCCATCTTTTGAATTTGACGTCAAGTAACAATGCGACGTCATATTCCATTGTAACGTCATGATTCATAGCAATAGTTCACCGATCGGAACAGGAATCTTGTATTTCGTTGAAAAACTTCTGTTTTCTATCTACTTAAACCAACGTAATGGTGATTTTTTATTCAAAATTATCTTAAATGTAATTATTTGTATACTGTATGATAAGATTGATCGTGTATTAAAGCTGTAGTTAACGCTTTTTACGACATGATGTGCTATGGTTTCGAACAAAATAATGCACTAGCTAGTGAGTAGTGGGACCACATTTAAGAGCTCTGTCATTCTGGAACACCTGGTCTTATAATCTTTGTACGTTTTAAAATCTCCATGCAATCTTTATTTTGTTTATTAGTTTGCCCCATGTTTTCAATTTTAAATTCAATATACGGTTTTGTTAATACTTTGGTATTTCCCTTTTCCATGATTCACTCTGCTTTTTTCTGTATATTTTACTTGTATTTGTTTCGTTCCAAAATTGAGGCAAACCAGTCTCACCTGCCTATGAATTCTACAAGTCACAGATGATTCGCTAATCAAGATTCTCAAAAAAGATATGTTCTATTGATCATTAAATAACATAGACATGATAATTACATGCGTGACTTCAATCGACGTACACAAAATGGATCTCATTTCTAATTATGGGATTTCAATGTCCTACAAGATTATAAATATGTCTGTCTTTTTTGGCGCAGACATTGTTTTCCGTATATAGTGTAGGTAGGTGGTTAATGATTGCCAGGATTTGACAAGGCACATGACTCACGACATCCTCTCTTTTGTAATGTAATCTCCTCTGCTCCCGCTTTAGTCTTTTCATAACAACTTCCTGCTTTGTCTTTGAATATCTGCTGACGCAGTAGTATATACGCATCTAAATCCGCATGCGAGCTTGCCAATGACCAGATGACATTTGATGACTAATAGAAGTACATAAGTCGATCACAATAGGTTGTCATCGTCTTTGGAAAGAGTTATAAGGATAGCGTTTCCTTATGTCTAAAGTAATAATCATTGACATATGGTGCAGAAAATGTGCTTCGGTTTTTCTTAAATATATATTTCTAGCCAACATGCAATAATGGCATTTAAGCATAATGTCAAACGCTAGTAAATGGATAAATGGCCAAAAGCGACAAGGGTGACGATGGAAAGTAAAAACAAATAACAGATTCACAACGAATTACACATTACCATGGTCAAAGCTATCTTCTGCTTAAACGTTTAACTACTCCACACTGGCATTCCCCTACTTCAATCAAGTGTTTGGTATACCAGTCCATTTTCTTAAAACCTGTTTTATATAGATGGTTTATGCTAATTTCACGATAATTGACTTGTTTCCTTCGAACAACTATACTTCCCTGGTAGCATGTTATGCGTTGCGGTCTTTCACTCTTCAAGGAACAGTTCAAAGTTTCAGGATTGTCTAGATAGTCGAAATCGAGGGTTGCCATAACCTTGCAAGTCATAGTTATCTCTTTTGAGTAGTGACACGGTTTAAAATACATTTTTATACACACTTTGCTCGTAATAAATTTGTTATTTGATTACCTACATATTCTTCAAGATGTGGTGTATGTACTTGTGGTTTATTGAAAGCTTGTAAGCACGGAACATCTTATGTCGCTGCCAGTTTTTGTATGTGCTGTTGACGTCGTTTGTTGTGGTGCCTCCTCCGTTCCTGGTATTGAATTTGTGTGTCGCATTGGAGTTAGGATCTTTTCTTTAACGATGTAACAGATTGTAATACATTTTTCACATTGATGCAAGTTTAATACTTTTATTTTTATGAATTAGATATTAAATTAACTATGCTTGTCCTAGTAATTTGTCTATCTGACATGATGAGGCAAAGGAAATCCTTTTGTTTTTTCCAATTTATTCACAATATGCTGCCAACAATGTTATTTGTTTAGAATACAAAATGTCATATTGTTATATAATGCAACATGTCTAATACAAACCATAAGTATTTGCAAATTTCAGTTCATATACAAGTATGACTGTTTCTACAGTGTGCCCGATAGGAAGTATTGTGCGACGTGTCGATGACTAATACAGATGTACTGTAATGAGTTGTCAGCGTTCTTTACCCGAGTGTTCATATATATCGTCCAATAAACATGTACTGTAGTGAACAGACATATTATATATAAACTAAGATATGTAAACATGTATGATGTTGTAAGCATGCCAGTGCATTGTTCTGGCTGTGTTGTGACGAAATAAATGTCCAACTTGATAACTATATACTCGTCGCTCTTACCTTGTACTTATGACCATTCTAAGTTGCCTCTCTGCACACTGGGCACATTTCCCATGCTTATAAACACTACGTTTACAATGTAGAATCGTTGTAATGTGAGAGAAGAAATGATGGGATACCTTGATGACAAGGTAATTATTTGAGTTAATGAGGTATGATCTGTCTCATTTGCGTGAAAAATGTGATACCATTGTTAGCAATATATAAAAAGGAAATAGTTTTATAAAAAAAAAATACTCCTATTAGAAGGAGCGTCAGAACGAAATGAAAAGCAGGACGTCGCAGTTGTGTCTTTTAGAACTGTTTTATGAAACTCGATTTTCACTATTTTCGTAATTTGTTTCATGACTGTCATATTAGATAAGACATTTTCCGCTCGAAGATGGCTTGAAGTTTGACGTCATATCAGATCAAAATAATTCGCATCCTTATTGAGCGCTTAAAACATTTGGATTTTTTTCTAATTGTTCGCAAAACTGATACATCAATGACAGGTTCTTATTGTCCCTCGCATCCTATTTGATCTCCGATGTGTGTCGACTCCTTGAAACATCCAAACTATATTCTTTTTCGTTTTTGTTTTTTGGATGATTTTTTTGTCTTATATTTTACGATTTTGTGAGTTTTATTTGAGACCATATATATACATTTATTGGATCACTAGCCCTTCACCACTGGCTCGCGGGTTTGAGGCCTACGTGGGGCAGTAGCCAGGTTCTGGCCGCAGGTCGGTTCTTTTTTTCCTGGAACTCCGGCTTCCTCCACCACCAAACCTGACACGCCCTTAAATGGCTATAGCTGTCAATAGGACGTAAAACACAAATAGTTTAAGACACATACAGAGGCCAGAGTATCATTTAAGTCGTTAAGTTCGAATGGGTTTCATTAAAAATATCATTCTCTGAGGTTTAAATAACGTTCAAATCCCGGTTTAGGTGTTAGAGGTTTAATACATTTGACAGATCATAATGAAATAATTATAAGTAAACATGTACCATGGAAATGTGTTAAAATACATGATGACTTTTTAAAACATTATATCCACGTTTTAAAAAATACCAATTTTGGCAATCGTTTCGAATACCTTCCAATCTACGGAACGACAGAATTTCAATTTTGACACTAGATATATCAATATTACTGTTATTATCTCGACTTTTTTAAGAAAAAAGGAAAGTTTAACTTTTGCTGTGTACACATTTCGGATGTTTAATCTCAAAAATAGCATATGCAACAAAGTGTAAACGTGTGCAACAACGGTTGTGTGTTGTTGAAGTTAGGGGTATAATTAAGTTCATATATGAAACAGAGAACTATCTGTATTCATCCATTTTTTTTATTTCTGATCCTTGCGATGTCCATGCTGTTTTTCTGCTATATTTTCACTGCGTTGGTTGGTTGTAAAGGGTTGGACATCCATGTTACATGTTCGTATCCGTGCTGGAGACGAGGTATTTTGATGTATTTGCTTCCTTATGACATCGCGGACCTTATGCCGTCAGCATTACACCCGGTTACATTATACTTACAAAGGGTGAACCAATTGTTCTCCTTACCCTCAATGCTGAATGTTAAGCAGGGAATAACAACTACCATTTCTACGGACTTTAGTATGTTCCAACCTTGGGTCAGAACCCTTTTCATCACGGCAAACATTCAACATTAAAGCCAAACGTGAGGTACATGTATTGCCAAGCAAGACGCTAGAAAGCAAAAGGTATTTAGATTATTTAGAATTAGAGAGAAACAGAAATATCCCAAACATTGTGGTGGGAGCAGCAGATTTATTTTGGCGGTTGTTTGTCCCTTAGTAGAAGGCATAAATCCCCGATTCTGCAGGGTTCCCACATAAATCATGATTTTTTTATTGGGACTTGGCATTATTTCACTAATTGGTACATGCTGTAGTGTAAGTGATTCTTTATAACGACGCATACAGAATATAAATATAAATGATTGTTTTGTATGATAAATAATATGACAATTAATGATTGAATCAAAACCAATGATCTCTTCAAAATAATTACACACACGATTCATGCTTAACACATAGAATATTAATAGTACCATATCCAATAACGTCTTAATGGTATATGTTGATGATCAATTAGGCACCAAAATAAAATCTCTGTGCATTTCTAATAAATAAGACGTCAGGATTCAATGATGCACTTTACCTAAATGTGTTCTACACGTGGTTTCATTAATCTGTTATTATATATAACGCCCACATTATGACAATCCCCCTGTACTTTTAGTTATCTATTGTATGAGAGTTACACGGATGCATTGCCGTTACAGATGTTTATCTATATGCCTTTGAAAGTACTAGATCACTTGTTATATTTGACTTATGTTAATGTTGCAAAAATCGACGGTAGAGAATGCATTCATAGATAAGCTTGAATATCACTGCAGAATTTGGCAAACTACTTAGATACTCGTTATACAAAATGTATACTAACTTGTAATTCCTACATTCCGATTACATTGTATCTGTGTATGGTCGATAGGGTTTACGACTTCAGAAGAGAAAGCATGTTACTGTCAGTGGATGAACACGTATCTCTCCTACCAAATAGCCATGTGGAGATACTCATAGTGATATGTGATTAAAGGCTGTCAAAAGTACAATTGCTCATTTAATTAATGTCATATTCAAACGAAACGTAGTTATATATGAATGTTTTAATAGGCACTAAAAGTCCAAGACAGCGTTACGACTCTATGCTGAATTGCCTAAGTATGTAACCGGAATTATCTTAAGTACTAACATGCTATCTGAACAATTAACAGCGCAATCTGACTTTTTTCATTATTTGCCATTTTGAAATTCATAACTTATTGGTACTTAACACGAATCAACCATAAGTTGAAATCCCTTGTGTAGGTGTTCGGAAGCACGCGGATCTATCTGGGTCAGGTCCATAAACAGCTGTTATTGTAACAATGCGATACGTATTTCTGTGATGAGCACGCCTGAAGTTAGGTGTACAGTGTACTTGTGTTTAAACCGACAACATGATTGATGCAATTATACAATTAATTAACAACAGGACGAAGGAAATATCCTTCGTTATTTCAATGCTCCGATCACAAACTTAAGTTTGATATTGACAAGGTATAAAATGAAATATGTCTAGTTAGAGCACGGACATCAGATTTTTTCTTCTGGACAAACATGCGTCACATGGAACATAGTATATGTATATAGAAATGTACACAATGGACCTCAGTTAAATAGTCTAGTTTTGTGCAGGTATGAAATTATACAGAAACCACAAGGGACAGTGTTTTATTATTTCGTTTTAATATCAGTACTTGCCACTGACTCATTTTCTTGCGGTTTTTTATATATAATTTTCAAAATGGCACCTAACCTACTGAAAAGGTCCTTACGTGGGCGCCAATGTAACAGAGGTCATTATCTTTCAAATGCCTCCGCTAGGAGTTGAACCTGAGACCTCTGGTTAACTAGTCTCACGCTCTACCGAATGAGCTACAATATAAAGAGAAATTCCCCCTAGCCGAGTCGGTAGGAAGCGGCTACTACATATGTATTTAACCACGGTGACATACATGTCAGATTGTTTTTCTGTTTCCACATTTTCCCCTCCGGTATCGTTGATCAAATATGTATTTCCAGTTAAACCAGTAGCTCGTGTGTTTCAGTTAAAAAGAAAAGTAAAAATATTTTTTTTTAATCGAATTGTTGCATGCACGCACAATATTACTTATACAATCGGGTACATCGAACAGATACATGTAAGGCAACACCGAATATTGTGTAGACACGAAATTACCGTACTGTCCCATTCTAGAACACATTAACAAATACCACTTTCATATTTTTAGAAACAATGTATTTATCTTACTAAAGGTAGGAAATAAATCGTACTAAATGACTCTGTGACCGTTTTAGCTGACCTGCCATTTTACAGTCGATCGACATCTGTGATTATTTCTGTGAAAAAGATTTTTTCTGTTGTGAACATTTAGATCATTGTTAATGGCCCGTTAGTGGTGCGGGAGTGGATTTAATTTTTAATAGTAAATAATGATATGTGAAAGTTTACTTAACATTGATCTACTTAATTAATACAGTAAAGTTGTCACTCAATTTTGTCGGTAAAACTACTTTGCCCTTTTATGGAACATGCTTGATCTTTCATGTTGCATTGTTGTTGTGGTTGTTACATGTAGTAACGGGGCGTAGTTTAAGTGCGGTGGCAGGGCTGAACATGATTGAACCCTGGTTCTGTCTCAGATAAAAACACGTCCATTGTCTATATCAAACCAAACTCGTGTTAGAATGGTTTTTTACAAGGAATTCGATGACTGTATCTTTTTTAAATGACAAATGGCACAGCTGTCACTCCCACCCAATAAATGACAAGTTTCCTGATATAAATTCAGGATTACCTCATTTAACTGTATTTTATGATGCACAAAATATCTATTTAAACTTGGCACGATTCCAATTCAAAATATACAGTTAATGACATGATATTATTCAATGTTGCGGAGTAATCTCGAGGTCCCTTTAGAGAACCATTATCCTTCAAATGTGACTGTAAAGTATGATAAACTGGAGCCTCATCTCTACTCAGTAAAGTACCTGTTGTTCTCT
This sequence comes from Chlamys rubida, assembly GCA_032359455.1. Classification (NCBI taxonomy): domain Eukaryota; kingdom Metazoa; phylum Mollusca; class Bivalvia; order Pectinida; family Pectinidae; genus Chlamys; species Chlamys rubida. The sequence continues at coordinate 17,137 of JAUMHH010013785.1, forward strand.
CGAGTATTACATTCATGTGCCTACCCTGTCTCATTCACGGAGGTATGGCGGCTAATTGGTACGATATATAACCATGTTGCAGCTGCGTCCATGAACGTCACTGCTTAGAGGTTAGGTATTGATAATACCGTTGGCGCATATCTTTGTCGTGAAATGTTGCACGTCTCTAGTACTCTCTGTAGCTTTCTGTGGTTCAAAATTATAATATATAAAATCATCCTAAAAGAAAAACACTTAAAGAATAAATATTATTTTTAAGCCACATCAGGCATTATATATTTATATAATTTAAATCATCATTACAACACGGCTTGTTATTATCTAGTCGTGCTAAACTGTATAGCTATTGTATGTAATTATACTTTTTTCGATCTGATATCATTCCTACGTAATTCAGATTTCTTTAACTCAAGGTCAATACGAAATGAGAACAAGAACTGAGGAAACACCAAAACAAAAAACACACCATGAAACCTGACTTATTACTGGAGGTAAAAGCAGATGCTCGGAAGAGTTAACGTTTCTGACACCTTCTAAAACATTAGCCATAATTCTTAATATCATTTTATTTTATTACACACGTATATTTTTGTAACGGGCACATAGGTTGGAAATAAATAAAATAAATTGTATTCAGCTCCTTAAAGTTTCTATTTATCTATTAAATTCAATCCTATGATTATCATTTTGTCTAATATTCTAAAGATTATTTCCAATGCATTGAGATCTAAAATCAGCCCCGATGGCCGTCAGGTCTATAGAGGATGAAAACGTTTGTTTGTTTTTGATATCATATGTGCATGTATAAGTATATACCGGTAAGAGGTGAATCACGTTGTCGCTTTCCTCCATTGTCATGTACGCAATTCCAATGTGCTCGTGCATACGTTTTTTTATTACGTTACACCGGTTATATGTACCTATGTTTACGTACGCCTGGCTGGTACCTTTCTACCAGCAAATAGTAACTTTCATTTATGAAATAAAAGCCACTCTGATATCGAATGTTGGTTGTATAGGGTTTAACGTCCTATTAACAGCTATGATCATTTAAGGACCTGCCTCCATGTGTGTTGTGTATGCGTTGGGTAGACACAATCAATGACATTCTGTTCTAAAGAAAATGTAAATCCTGAAGAGGAAATGCATGCAAGCAAATGTTTGAAATTCAAAATGCCTCACGAAAATAAACTAAAATTAAACTTTGTTGAGAAGCTATTACATTTGACTGCTAAAATAAAACCTTTAAAATCCTTCTTCTACTGTAGGGATTGAGGGATTTTTTCCTAATTTAGTTTGGAGCATCTTAGGTCTAAGGGGACTCAATTTTGTATAAATGGTGGGTGTGGTCTCCCTGAGGGCAGAGGGGATATCAATTTGGTATAAATGATGTGTCTAACCCCGCTGGGACCTGCGGGGTTAGGCCCAAAAGGGGTAATTTTTCGAATTCTTTAAAATTCTTCTTCTGCTGTAGGAATGACAAGATTTTGTCCATGTTTGGTCTAAAGTATCCTTTGGTGAAGGGAACTCAATTTTGTATAAACGGCGGGTCTGACCCCCCTGGGGGGCAGATGGGCGGGCCCAATAGGGGAAACATAGCAAATTCTTCAAAATCCTTTTTTTTCTGTAGGAATGACAGGAATTGTCAAAATTTGGAACGAAGCATCCTTGGGTGAAGGGGAACCAATTTTGTATAAATTGTGGATTTGAACCCCCTGGGGGCAGAGGGGCGGAAGCATATAGGGAAAATAGAAAAATAGCTTTAAAATCCTTCTTCTTCTTTAGGAATGACAGGATTATGTCCATATTTGGTCTAAGCCTCTTTGGGTGAAGGGGACCTAATTTTTTTATCAACGTTGGATCTGACCCCTTCCCCCCTCCCCATCGGGGCCCAATATGGGAAACTTAGCAAATTCTTTAAAAACCTCTTTTTCCTGTAGGAATGAGAGGCTTTTGTCCAATTGCATATATATATATAACCCCTGACTAACCATGTAATACATGTACACTACCAGCAACATCTGGCTATTTCAACTTCAATTTTGCTAACATTTCCTCTTTTTTGCTTTTTTTTCTCTTTTTGTTTTACAATGAGGGTTAGGGGAGGATGACAAAGATTTAATACTTATGTAAACATGGGTGTACGAGAATTATTACGTGACTACAGATTTTAGAGCCAGAACAAAACTTTACCGACATTCTAATACACCATTGGTCCACTCAAAGGTTATATGTCCATCTTCCCTACACCTACATAAACGTACACACAACGGTTAGGTATTTAAGTCACCTAACAATATCAAAATCAGAGAAGGTGGGAATATAAAAACATCTAAATCTATTCACTCATATAACGATTGTTGGCCCGTAACATGTACAATATCCGACATTTATATCTAGGTAAGTGCGTAACACTCACGCGCCATGACGTAATCCGATTAGAGGACATAAAGATGACATTATCTACGCTTCACTACGGCATGTAAAATGTCAGTAGAATGATGATATATCATGATGTAGCAATAACTCTGTAAGACTCGCTCCTCTGTCGCATCACAATAGTATTCAATTAAAAATTACATTACGGCCAAAAGCGCTTTAAATTATCAAAATTATATCAAAAAAGCACGTAAATTGTAATGAACCCGTCAGTATTGATACATACGTATATCGACATATGAAGGTCTAGGGTGTCGGTAAGATTACAAAATGCTCGTCACCAAAACAGAGTACACATGCGCTGTACCATCACAGCTGTAAAAGACAATGTTCAGTGATTATGGTTCGAGTGTTCGATTCAACAAACGCACGCTTGTGTGTAAGACAATAGATAATCTTGTACGAGAAACGAATCAAGGTACGACGGTGACATTTTGTGTACTCAGATGCATGCTTGGCGTCTTTTAAATATTTTCCTTAGTAGGGTTAAATTTCAGATTAATTTTGTATTTGTACCGTATTACATAAATGTACCTAATCTAATAAAATAACTGTAAATTAGCTGTTATTATGTTTTTTAAATGCCAATACCTTACATAACCCATCAAATGTTAAATATAAATATAATGATACATTATTAAACTAAATGCCAGGATGACTACAGGACATTCTACACTGGCTGACACCAACTCATCATAGAGGTTAAAATAACACTGTAAGTACAGTCTGACTGGAACCAGTATTGGCTTGTCATGGTAATATCAGGACACACTACCCCTATCCAAGCTGTCGGACCTTCCTGTGGGAAATTGCAGGATACCTTTATATCCTTATTCCGCTAAACACATTATCGCAGACGTTTCAAGTTCCAAGATATTGTCAGTCTTTCATCTTGCGACAAACAACGGCGGAGACAAAGCATTAACGGTGTTTGGTGTTGTTGAGTTTTCAGATACGGCCATCAGATAGGAAGTACAAAGGACCGACATCGGCACAATGATCAACGTTCCAAACAAACTCAGACGATAACGTAATTATGTGTGAGACATGGTAACTCAGAGAAATGGATAGTTGATGTGATTAGCCCATCTGTGTATACGTGTCTGAAGTCTGATTATAAATGAACCAAGTATTACCATGTCAGGGGTCGAACTGCGCGTACGGCGTGTGGATCAACCATTGTCACTGTGGAACAGTCATATTCACAGTGGACTAGACACGACAACCGAGGACAGGCATTACATTTATACACTATAGACTAGAAACGGCGACTGTGGAACAAATATTCACAGTGAACTAGACACGCGGCCGCTGTGGAGCAGACACACACAACGTGGACTAAATACGACAACTGTAGAACAGACACACACAACGTGAACTAGATACGACAACTGTAGAACAGACATACACAACATGGACTAGATACGACAACTGTAGAACAGACATATACTGTGTACTTAACACAACTAAGGATTCGACAAGCATTTGTGAGCTCAACATTGCAACTGCTGAACAAAAAAAAACATAAGTAACGGACCAGACACTGCCCAACACACTGCTAGTGTGAATCAGACATACTTATGTTAGACATAAGATATAAAACTGCCTTCTAGACATTACCAGACAGAAAATAGCGAATATTGCAGATCGTGACATGACCATTGAAGCAGATTGAATCTTTCGTAAAACGTATTGTCTCATCATTTTCAAAGAATTTGACCTTCGTTAATGTATGTCTTCAGATATGTAGAAAAGAAATTAATTTATCAATTTCCTAGTCTCGTTCAATGATAGACAAGTAAACTTTTTTTTTTTTAATGAACAAATCGAACTTGGATCCATTGGATTTGGTTTCGATTTTATAGGGTTTAACGTCCTATCAACAGCTAAGGTCATTTACAATGTAAGACGTGCCTCCATGTGTATGCATGCATGTGTATCGGAGACAGGGTATGTTGGTGTATTTGCCTTCCTGTGAAAGCGATGATCTGATGCCGACTTAGTGCTATCTACTGATATACCATGCCAAATACACCCAGCACAGCATTCCGCCCGGACACATTATACTGACAACGGGTGAACCAGTTGCCGCCATCACCCTCATTGCTGCACGATAAGCAGGGGAAACAATTTCCATTTAGAAGACTTAGGTATATCCCTGCATGGGGACAGAATCCATTGCCTTCCTCATCTAAGCCAAGAGTGAGATATCGCCAGGCAAGGCACTATTTAGTGTGTCACTGATAACATTTGTGATCATCGATGATTGCTATTGCAATATACATTGAACCGAATATATCTAAATAAACCGAAAGTAATCAGTAAGTAACGGAATTATATTTTGTTACAAATCGATATGCTGTTAATATAATATGTGAGCTATGAAAAGTATTAAAGTTTTAATGTGTATATGTGATATAATTGAATGAATAGACGTTATACATCCTTATTGTTAAGTAAAAAATGTACTTGTATACTGGAGCTAACTGCAACGTAGTAAAGTAGACAATGTACTTGTATACAGTAGCAGACTGACGTCTGTTGAAATGTCATGTAAATAATAACCAATATACAAGGTAGTTAAATTAGTAATCATTGCACTCGTATATTGATGCTTACTACAGCATGTTTTGTGTAATTTAAATAGTGATGATATACTAGATAAGACCAGTAACTGTGGGTACCTGCTATTTTAATCTGAGTCATGGGCACTAGTTCGACTAACAACCACCTCATCTGCATGTACATGTATTGGGGGACTGTCCAATAAAGTGCCGTTGTATCAAATTTACATCCCCAACCATTCAGCTAATGACCCATAGGCTGAAATATGTGGCGCCGGGATTCTTAAAATGGTGACCAAATCGGGAAAAGTTTGACAGAGTCTTGACATGGTAAGGTCACCAGGATCAACCGTTTTTTCAGCGGTGTTTGCAATTGCGTTGTGTGTCCTATGTTTGGCTCGAATATTCATTCAAGAGCAGAAATCTGCTCTTTGTTCTTGCACTTGCACTAAGGGATCTAATGAGCGCTACCAGTTAACGCACCTCTTTGAACCATTAGACGACCACGTATACACTCCATCAAACGATCGCCGACAGCCAGCCACACAAGTTGTGGGGGAACTGCAGAAAAAAATAACCTGGACTTTTCTTCCTTTTTGTGCGTGGGTCACACGTTGAAATAAGCCTCGGAAATTGCTCAGAGAAACACTTGATAGCTGAATTTATTATATAGTAAACTTTATCACAACTGTTTAATCGAAATAAAACATTATGAAATAATAAACTTACACATGACCACGAGAATAAAACGATAGTTCGATAGAAAATCTGACAAACCAACATCTTTATTTTCTTCTACGTGTTTCGGGCACATTAAAGAAATACCAGTGTACACCGCCATTGTTAATTAATAACTGACGAGCCTCATTGTAAGATCAACTTTACTGAGGCAAGGAACATAGTTCGTGATGACCTTGTTGAAAATAAGTAACGAACACATTTTATAGAACTGTCCACATGGCCCGACCCTTTGGTATACAGTTATTTAATTTCTCTGTTTTATGGTATAACCTAATTTAATTATCAGGCTACCATTAACGTGGTTTGCCGTTATCGAACGATCAGATTGCATTGTGAACGCTTAATAGTGTCATCCCTCGTTAGGTCTGACTGGTTATCGGTACTGAAGCCACCACGGCTGGTCGAGTTCATGGCCGATATAACTGGTGCCTTCTGGTCACGTAATGTAACGCAGGACACATCTCTCAGCAATTAACAGCAGGCGATCGAAAAGTCGGGCCTATCTTATCTCAGATCTCTGAGGACATTTGTTCTCGACAAATGGCCACCAAAGCTTTATCTCCGTATCCAGTTTTCCTTTTTCTGAGAAGGCCGTGCGTCTGAGAAGACTATCGGTTACCTAGAGATCTGCCGGAAGTGATGAATAGACCGGGTCTCTTGTCGACAGTTGGCACGTGACTTGTTTACCGGATAGGTTTCTGACGTCCAGTCATAACATGTCTGGTCATAAATATCTGAAAGGATTTGTAGGATTTCAGCTAGGATAGTTTTACAAATAATCCATAATGTGTAACTGTCACCAAGATGTCAGACATAGAAAAACAACAATGCTGTCCAAACCAATGCTGCAAGCGTTAGGCATATTATTGTCTGTATCCTAAACTCACAACTAATGCTAAAGTAATTAGGTATATTATTGTCTGTATCCTAAACTCACAACTAATGCTAAAGTAATTAGGCATATTATTGTCTGTATCCTAAACTCACAACTAATGCTAAAGTAATTAGGCATATTATTGTCTGTATCCTAAACTCAC